>CAUDMG010003887.1:0-28013 GCA_958450375.1 Homarus gammarus | reverse complement strand
TAACACAGGAGCTGCCATGCACGGGCCAACCGGCCTATTGCCGACTCCTTATTTTCTTATGTTCTTAACACACGTCTTGCCCGCGGTGCCCACCGTTTCTCTGTGGATGTCGGTCACACGAGAATAACCCATTATAGTACCTCCTTCTTTCCTCACACAGCCAAACTGTGGAATGCTCTGCCTTTTTCTGTGTTTCCATACTTATACAATCTGTCTCACTTTAAAAGGCTGGTTTTTCGGCATGTTCGTGGTGTAGATTAACACAGTATAACCTTTTTCTTCTCTATTTTCAATTTCTTTCTGTTCTTATTTTTTCGCCCCCCAGGCCCCGTTGTGGGTCGTTTGACCTATGCCCGGGTGGGCTAATTCTCGTTAAAAAAAAAGCAGAATATACCATACAGAAAACTTAATCAAATAACAATGACCCCAAATGAATAAATAATTATTTTAAGAATATTTCTGAACACAGGAAGGCTATAGGAAGGAGAATAAATTGTGGTGAAGTTTACAGCCGAGATTATTATAAATTATTGGCCAGTAGGGTTAAGACTGAGATAGGAAAAGCCAAAAGGAATAATGAACTGAAGGTAGCAAGGGAGGCGAAGTCAAACCCCAAGGGATTCTTCCAATTCTATCAACCAAAACTCGAAACAGGAGTTGACCGATACAGTCAGATACCGGCAAGCTAACGGATGACGGCGGAGAAATGAGCAATAATCTGAACAGATATTTTTCATCAGTTTTCATAACCAAAAATTTAAATATGATGCCCGAGGCACCGACTATCTGCAGAGACAGTGAAGAAAATGGATTAAACGAGATAGTAATGACTAGTAACGATGTAAGTAAACAAATAGATAAACTAAAACCTAATTGGTCGCCAGGTCCGGACGAGATATTTGCCAGAGAATTAAAGGAATGAAAGGAAGAATTTAGTATGGCCTTAGCAAACGTGTTTAATATGTCGCTAAAAACGGGTGTAGTACCAAAATCCTGGAGGATAGCGAATGTGATACCGATTTTCAAGAAGGGAGATAGATCGCAATCCTCTAACTACCTTCTAATTAGTTTGACATCAATTGTAAGCAAATTACTGGAAGCAATAATTTCAAACTCAATTCGGAATCAACTCGAGAAACACAAATTGATCAATGATTACCAGCATGGCTTCACAACTGGGCGTTCATGTCTGGCAAACCTTTTATCATTATTTTGAACTGTTTTAGAATCCGTGGAAGACGGACACGATTATAATGTGGTTTATTTGGACTTTAGCAAAGCCCTCGACATGGTCCCTTATGAAAGAATAATACCTTAAGTGGAAGCACATGGAAGTGGAGGAAATGTTCTGAACTGAATTAGGGCATCGTTACAGGACAGGAAACCGAGTCAGAATTAATAGCGATAAATCCGATTAGGGTAACGTCACTAGTGGAGTACCTCAAGGCCAGTAATTGGACCATTACTGTTTATTATACACATAAACGACATAGATATAGGTGTAGACAACAACTTAAGTAAATCTGCTGACGACACTAAAATAGGGCATGTAGTAATTAAATCTGACGAGGACTAAGCAAAACTACAGGAAGATCTAAAAAAATTCGCATGGTCTGAAAGATGGCAGATGAACTTTAATGTGTACAAATTAATGTAAAGTACTTAAGCTAGGGGATGTAGACAGAGAAACCAGATATCAGATGATCAACTTTGATATAGAGAAATACAACTGTGAGAAAGATTTAGGGGTAATGATAAGTAAGAATCTTAAACCAAGACAACAATATGTATTTGCTCGAGGCAAGGCTAACAAATACTTGGGGGTCATACAAATGAGTATTAGTTGCAAGACTAACGATGTTATCCTAAACCTATATCTTGCGCTTGTGAGACCTCACTTGGATTATGCAGTTCACTTTTAGTCACCGTACTACAGAATGGGTATAGAATCCCTAGAAAGTGTAGATAGGAGGACGACAAGGCTAATCCCGGGCATTAAGAACCTTGAGTATAGAGACAGGTTAAGGCATCTGAATTTGTACTCCCTCGAGAGACGTAGAGTGAGGAGCGATATGATCGAGGTGTATAAATAGAAGTCAGGCCAAAACAAAGGTGAAGTAACAAAGGTACTCAAACTATCCAACCAAGAACGAACTCGTAACCATGGTTAGACAATTTTAGATTTAGGAGCGAGATAAGTAAGTATTGGTTTGGAAATAGAGTAGTAGAAATGTGGAACAAGCTACCAAACATCATCCGCACCTCGATTATGCGGTTCAGTTCTGGTGCCCTTATTATCGAATGGATATAAATTCACTAGAGTCGGTGCAGCGAAGAATGACAAAAATGATTCCGGGACTTAGAAACCTTCCATATCAGGACAGGTTAAAGAAACTTAACTTGCATTCCCTAGAAAGACGAAGAGTGCGGGGAGATATGATAGAAGTATTTAAGTGGGTGAAAGGAATCAATAAAGGGGATATAGATAAAGTTCTTATAATATCCGAGCAGGATAGGACTCGGAGCAACGGATTCAAGTTGGATAAGTTTAGGTTTAGGAGGGAGATAGGAAGAAACTGGTTCACAAATAGGGTAGTGGACGAGTGGAACAAGCTTAGCAGCTTTGTAGTAAGTGCGGGAACTCTGGAAAGTTTCAAAAGGAGGCTAGATAGATTTATGGATGATAGAGAGTGGTAGTAACTCTCGACAGGAGCTGCCATGCACAGGCCAACCGGCCTATTGCAGACTCCTTATTTTCTTATGTTCTTATGTAACACGCTGGGTAGCTTCAAATATAAGTTGGACGGATATTTGAGCGACAGGGGTTGGGTGGAAACGGGACTGCCCAGTATTGGCCAATAGGCCAGTTGCAGTTTCCTCCATTCTTGTGTTCTTATGCTCTTAAGGCATCTCTGTTAAGCTTTCGTACTCTTCAAAGTAAATATGTTTGTGTGTGTGTGTGTGTGTGTGTGTGTGTGTGAGAGAGAGAGAGGTTCATTTGGTTTATCTGTTGTATTCATGTGTGTTATTATTATTACTACTACAGGTACTACTAAAGTTATCACCATCATTCTCACCATCATCATTACCATCATCATCATCTCAGGTTATGAGCGAACGAACAATTTTTTCATCACGCTCCCTCTTGCTCAGACAGCGAACGTGTGCTAACAAACTCTGCCGATGTCTCAGTGCCGGGGATTTACACAGTGAGTATAATGAACTCGGGGCTGAGTAAACACCCGGCCAGGGTAAACATGGTTCATGGTGTGTTTGTGTTTCTGTGTCAGTCTGTAGTTAATGTCTATCAGTCTGTAGGTTCTGTCTGTCAGTCTGTAGTTAATGTCTATCAGCCTGTAGGTTCTGTATGTCAGTCTGCAGTTAATGTCTGCCAGTCTGTACTCACTGTCAGCTTGTACTCACTGTCATCTTGTCTTCACTGTCAGCCTGTACTCACTGACAGTTAGTACTCACTGTCATCTTGTCCTCACTGTCAGCCTATTCCTAGTGTCAGCCGGTTCTCACTGTCAACCTGTACTCACTGTCAGACTGAACTCACTGTCAGTCTGTACACACTGTCATCTTGCCTTCACTGTCAACTTGTACTCACTGTTAGTCTATACTCACTGCTAACATGTACTCACTATCAGCCTGTACTCACTGTCATCTTGTCCTTACTGTCAGCCTGTTTCTAGTGTCAGCCTGTACTCTCTGTCAACCTGTACTCACTGTCAGCCTGAACTCACTGTCAGTCTGTACACACTGTCATTTTGCCTTCACTGTCAGCTTGTACTCACTGTCAGTGTATACCCACTGTCAACCTGTACTCATTGTTAATCTATACTCAGTCTCAACCTGTACTCAGTGTCCATCTTTACTACAGTAACTGTCAGTCAATAATCACTGTTAGCCTCTAGGTTACTCACCGAAAATTGTGACCAAGTCCCAGGTTGCTGATCTGACTTTCTGCCTCATATACACACAAGAGGGAACGCGCATGCGTGCGTAGTGTCAACAAAGGCTGTAAGAGACTGCTCCTTAAAATTCGTATTTCTGACGAATTCAGCGAGTCTACCAACCCCAGCCTGTGCAGACAACTATCAGCACAGTGGCATATATTTTTTCTTACTTTTGGACTTTGTCATTTTTTGGGGATAAAACATCTGGGAGTGCACGAGGATGGTCGCCTGCGGTTTCTGTGCAGGTCCTCACGAAACAGTGGAATGCAAATCGAAAATTCAGAACAAAATCCCAGTTATTCCACGGTGTGTCAATTGCCATGGCAGTCACCACGCCTGGAATGCCAATTGCCCACAGCGTCCTGGCACTCGCCCGGAGAAAACTTACCTTGTACTACCGCCCTCTTCTCTGACAAAGCCCCTGTCAACCAAACCTCACTCCTATCCACCACCGCCTCTTCCATCCACCAAGGATTTCCCATTGATCTCCTCTCCTCTACCATCCCTCCTATCACCCCTACTACCCATCCTTTCTCCTCTCCCTCCCTCTCCCTACCGTTCTTGGAACAAGGTCGTTGCCGGCCCTGCCACACAGTCACCACCATCTCCTGCCCACCCGGACCCCCGCTGTCTCTCACCAGCACCACCACCTCTTACTCAACTGAACCCTCACCGTCCCTCTCCGTCGCTACCACCACCACCTGCCCAGTCCGGCCCTCGGCAATCCTCGCCGCCACCTCCAGCTCCTGCACAGGTACACCAAGTTGGTTCGATGGAAACAGTCACTCTCCGTCTGGATCGCCACTCCAAGCAAATCAACCTTCTCTCTGCCCAACTCGACTTGTTTGTGAAAACAATTGCGACATTGCAGAGGCAACAACAACTCATTCTGGACACCCTGACCCAACAGGGGCGCACTTTGCAAGCCCTGATGACCCGCCTCCTTCCATCTCCCGAGATGGAGGATCCATCCCTCGCTCTCCCACTCCTTCCTCTCCATTTTTCTCAACAGAATTTGGTACCTCCTCTGGAGCCCTGTCTAGCCCCTCCGACTCATCTCACACCGGAGGCCGTTCCCTCCTCTTCTTACAATGGAACATCCAGGGACTTAGACCTCGCCGGACAGACCTCGCCCAGTTTGTGCTCTCCCATCAAGTAGATGTTGCTCTACTTCAGGAAACCATCACTTTCTCCCTCTGCATCTCTTCCTATAGGACGTTAAATTATTTAACTGATTTAGGTACAGGTGTCGTGGATTTAATTAGTTAATTGGAGTTATAATTAGTGATGATGACGCACGCATTAAAGGTGGTGGTGAGAGAGAGAGAGAGAGAGAGAGAGAGAGGCATAACCTCGTAAACTAACTCTCACTGTCCCAGAATTTTGTTGGGTTTGTACCTTCATCTTTACTCTTCACAGTATTTATGAGAAAACATGTAAAACAATGGTCTCAGCGCAGCATTGGAGACATTTTCGACTTCATCTTTACACCACTACATAAGGTAGTCATATACTGTCACCTACCTACACTTACCTGGAAGGGAAGGCAATTTACCGTATGAACCCCTGAGGATCTGGATTCACGGATGTCGGTTTCGCCTAAAGTAGAGCAATTTCATTCAAGTTTATATCAGCCATTTTCATTCTCGGGGAGTTGGAGGGGAGACTCGTGTAATCTGGTGATGTTGTTGGTGTGTCGGAGTGAGTGGTATGTTGCAAGGTTCAGGATACAAGTTGCTCTCTCTTTCTCTGTCTGTCTGTCTGTCTCTCTCTTTGTCTGCTTCAAATGCTACAAGTAAAGTCTGTAGCTACCACTAATTATTATTATTAATAGTAGTAATTTTAGTATTATTATCAATATTATTTTTATTAATTATTCATTATTATTATCAGTAATAGCAGTATTATAATTATTATTATTATTATAAATGTAGTAATTACGTAAAATCTAGCATAATATACTTAATAAACCCAAAACAAGAAAAGGAGTCATATAGGACAGTTACCCCCCAAGAGAAAACGAGGAACTACCATTTTCTATTTTAACTACTGCATCTCATGCTCTCTCTACGGCTTAGGAGTGATAGGAGTAGTCTTGTTTCTACTGCTGGTGTCAGGGAGTAAACTTTTGGTTCTTTATTTATTTTTCTCTTATATTATCTTATTAATATATCTATGTAAGAGGAGATGGGGCAGTTATCTTTTCTTGTGTAAATAATATATAATAATTTCTAATTTTCTCTTTCTATATTGTATCCTATTGTATTGTGGGGTACGTGATGTTTGGTTCACACTCAGGATGGGATGGAGAAAGGAAACTCACAATGTGCTCTCTGTATACATGTTGTATTGGATGTACAATGCAGCTTGGTGCTGGGAAGGCAGCATGGATACAAGCGTTGAGTAAGGAGAGCTGGTTGGTGAGGGTGCTCTGAGGAGGACCAGCTTGTGGGTCGCCATGGTCGCCGGCGGGAGCGAGGGCCGCCAGGCAGGAGTGGAGGAGGTGTTGCTTGCTGGATGGTGTAGGTAGAAAGAGGTACAGTAGATCACCTGTTGTTGTTGTTGTTGAGATTGTCGGACCGTAGTCCGACACGGGCCTTTGCCTATAGGCGGCCCGTTTGGTGGTTCCGGCTGGAGCTCGAGGAGCAGCCAGACCGGATTGGGATGGAGGTGGTCCCACCTGCAGATGGAAGGATACTGCAGGTTGCAAGTGTGAGCAGACCCCCGATCAGTGGACGCTTACCACCAACCCCCACTCTTGGACGTGGTCAGTTTCGGAGTGGCGCGCCCCCCGAACTGGGGTCCGCACTTGCTGGGAAAGGATGCTTACTAAGCTATCTGGGTGGTGGGTATCGTGTGATGACCCGGAGTAGGTGGTGAAAGTGGTCTGTATGGGCCTTTCGGGTTAGAGTGGCCGCTGGTGTTGTGTGTGTTTCTGGGGAGATTTGAATTTTGTTGCGGAGGCTTTGTGTGACCTCGCAGTCGAGGAGATAATGCTCAAGTGGGTTGGCTGCTGGCTCCTGACAGTAGGTGCAATCCATGACGTCATTGCCGATCATCTGCCAGGAGCACTTGTACCCTAGTCGTAGTCGATGAAGACTGACTTGGGTTTGTCTTGGGGTTTTCCTGTCAGCGAAAGGTGGTTCCCCTTTTGTGGCCGCCAGGTACCATTTGGCTGATTGGGACCCGGCGTTGAGTGCATGAAGGAAGCTCTTTTTGATGTGGAGCTTGCTGGTCTTTCTGAGGTGATTCTTTATCTGTTGCACACTTGCTGGAACTTGGATGTGTACGCTACTGGAACGTGTAGCTGCCTTGGCTGCTTCGTCTGCCACGTCGTTTCCTCCGATCCCTACATGACTGGGAATCCAGTGTAAGACGACTGGTCGGTTTTGGCTTTGGAATTCCTGTAGCTGTGCGAGGATCGAGGTGATGATGTGGACGTTGTCTCTTGGTTGACTGTGTTGCAGCGCCTGCATGGCCGATTTCGAGTCCGTATGAATTATGATGGACTTGTTGTGTTGGGTTGCAGCGTGTTGTAGGGCCTTTGAGATTGCTACCAGTTCTGTTTGTAGGGTGGAGCAGTCATTGGAAAGTCTCCATTGGAGGGTCTGACCTTGGGTGTAGAAGGCCGCTCCGGATCTATGATGTTTTGGGTCCACCGAGCCGTCTGTGAAGTATGATGCTGCATCAGCCGGTGTCTCGGTGGCTATGGCTTTGAGAGTTATTTTTTGGAGGTCCTCCTTCTGGAGGTTGGCCTTACTATCACCTAGGTCGGTGAATTTGAGTGTGGCTGGTGGAGGGCTCCATGGTGGAGGAACAGCGTAACCATTGTCTCGTGTGTCTTGGTTGTTCTTGACGAGTGTTTCTGCTTGCAGGTGTCGGATGACCTCGCTTGCCTCGTGCGACCAGGTGGCCCCTCGCACTCTGTGGTCGAGGTGGAGGGAGGCACTGATTCGAATCTTGGCAGCTGTGGGCTTGTCTGCTCTACAGATTTTGGCGAGGAGACCGGCTGTCACCTGCTTGACTCGTACTGCCAGGGGTGGTAGCTCGGTTTCCATTTGCAGGTTGCAAATTCTGGTCCACATGGGTGCTCCGAGCATGGTCCTGAGAGCATTGTTTTGAATGACTTCTAGCTTAGCCATTTGGTCTTCTCTCAGTCTTATATAGCGGAGGTAGGCGTGGCTTAATAGTTGAACTCCGTCATGTAAGGCGGCGCTGGTTGACCTAGACCACTTGGCATACACTGGGGAATTCGCGGGGTCGGCTACTCAGCGACAAGCGTTTGTAGGGGAGGAATCCACTACAGTATATTATCTTTGTTATTTCTGTTTTATATGTGTTGTCTTTCTCTGGGCTGGAAGCTATGGTCTGATAAACAATCATTACGTCTGTTTATTGGCAGAACACCATCGGAAGATTCCTCTGTGAGAGATCTTAGCGCCAAGGACACTTTTTCCACACGCATTTTGTTACCAAACATTCTGGAAAGATCCTCGGTGTTTTGCTTTCCGTCTCCTATGAATTTTATTCTCTCCTGCAGCGTTCTTGCCTCACGTAGATCATCAAAAGCCCCTTTCTGCCACATTGGCAATCTTCTCATCATTGCTGCCACATTTTCTTTGCACTTAGTCCTTGCGTGTGTCCTCTGACAGAATAGATGGGGTTTTATTGCCAGTATTTGAAGAGCTAATGGGGCAAGGAAGCTGTCCTGAGTGTACACGATTATGAGGCGAGTCATCTCCCGAATCATTTCTTTAGTGGCCGCACACTTGGGTGGTTCAAAGAGGTTAGCTGGCGTCCACCTGACTACTTCTGAATAGGTATCTTTAACCCATTTATCCGCATTTTCCAGCTACTACTACTAATTCAACAAATACTACTACTACTACCACTACTACAACTACTGATACTAATACTAATACTAATAATAATAATATTCATAACAATAATAATAACTGTGGCATCAACTTAGATTCAACTTTCTTCGATAACCGAGTTTTCCTTGTACGAACGAGAGAACGTGAGAATGAGTGGGTAAGTTTGAGGTTATTTAGAGAGAGAGAGAGCACATAATCTACCAACTAATATTTTAGCAGTATACAGTACACTCCCACAGTATTTCCTCAAGGCCAATGGAGTATGGTGGTACTGGTGGTAGCTGTGAGTGTTGTTTACACTCCCACAACACTCCCAAGACAATTCTAAAATACTCCCAGTAACTATTTTTTCAGGTGTTGTCATGGGTAGCCTAATATGATGTTACAACTTATTCATTACATGGCGTCGCAGTGTCATGGAACACTGCGTGGTGTGGTATTGCCTTACCTCTCTCACTGCCGAAGCAGTGCCAGATACGTCCTGACCCCTTGGTGGTCAGGACACAAGTGTGTGTGTGTGTGTGTGTTCACAGTATCCTGACTGTTAATACATACACGCACCTGAATGGATTAACAAGCATATGAACCGCTGCCTGCGACTGGTTGTCAGGAGAGACGAATCGTGAGATCTGATTGGCTGATGAATGTTATTGAGATTCCCAGAGTGACAGTTGCGAGCGTTGACTGACAAATATAATTTCATACCGCCACATGAAGCTTGCTCATGGAATGTAATCTATCTCTCCCTCTCTTTCTCCCTCTCCTCCTCCCTCCCCCTCTCTAATAGCGATATTCAAGGTGTCAAAGGTATGAATTTCCAGTTAAATATAATCCTTTGAACAGTTTTTATATAGATAGATTGTCGGAGAGGTACAATATAGTAGATAGAGAAAGAGGGAAGTGAAATAGAGGAATAAAATAGATAGTTAACCTAATTTGTTTCACGATCACCCCGACCTGAGGTGGCCATGGCAGGGAAGGGGGTCAACGGCCTGTGTAGGATCCCTCCATTGTTCTTGCTAATGTTGTTCAAGGCTCTTTTGAAACCCATTACTGTTTTCGTTTCCATGCCTTCAGCTGATAGACTGTCTCATAGGTCTACCGCTTTCTGTGTGAAGAAATACTTTCTTATATTCGTCCAGCATCACAATTTGGCGAGCTTGAATCTGTGTCCTCTTGTGTCCGCGGCGCATGACATTGTGAACACTGTATCTATATTTACGTCATCTGTCCCTTTCAAGATTTTGAAAGTCTCTCGAGGTTCGCCCAGACGTGTCTTGTCTGAAGAGTTGTCAGTCCATAATCGAGATGATTTATTTCAAGAATAATCGTAGTCGCTGTGTGTTGTACTTTTTTGGGGACATTATGTCTTTCTGGAGTTAAGATCTCTGTGCCTGTATGTACAGTAGCCCAGATAGGGACGAACGAGAGTCTTAAAACGGTGAGGGAGTATTTTCTTATCACTGCTGCTCCTATTTGTTGCGTTGCTTTCTAGGATAGGTTTATTACGACGACGCCGACATTTTTTTTTTACCTACAATTTTCAAGAATTTGTAGATATATGCATTTTGCTATGTTGAATAGCATTTACCAGTCATGCAGCCATTTGAAAATGTTATGCATGATTGCGGGATATTTTCCTGGATTTCTATCTTCGTGATGTCCGCAAATTTAATTAGGTGGGTCGATAAATTTCAGTCACTATAATTAATGCACATCACAAGAAGGGTGAGTCTGAGGATAGATCCTTGTGGTACTACACTGAAAACCTTTTTTTCCATTCCGAATGTAAGCTTGTTTATGGTCACTCTTCGGTGCCTGTCTTTGAGCCAGAACTTAATTTACTTCGATATTTTGCCTGTGAGGCCAGGTGCTTGGATCTTAGAGGCTAGCCACACATGTGGAAATTTGTGGAACTCCTTATCACATATTCACTGGGAGTCTGTTGCCAATTCAAGGAAAGTGAGTAAGTTTGACAGACAAGATTTTCTCTCCATGAAACCATGTTGTGATGCGTATCTGACAGACTGTGTTCGGTTTGGTGTTGGATGACAGTGTAGTGGAATTGTGACATCTGCTATTCGTTCCTACCGTTTCTGATAATTATACTGTATCCATCTCAACTTCATTATCCCTTGCAGTGATAATTAAGTCCAGCAACTAAAGAAACACTCAGATAATGATAATAACACAAGATATACAGTGAAAGAGAGGCAAACAAGAGAGAAAAATGAATAAAGCAGAGAAGGACAGAACGATAAACACATCAATCCAACTTCCGCTTCACAAAGAATGTCGAAAAAGAGAAAACGTAAATATCTCAAGAGGAGTAACTGAAGTAGAATGGCCCGCGAGCTATGAAAATTTTCCTTTTACAAATAGAAGAGTGCAAATTGGAGAGAGACTATTAGGAGAATGGCTGTCTGGCTCTGGCATCATATTTTTTTATATCTTCTCTGCCAATGTTTGAAAACAATTAGACAGGGAGTGGATATCAGGATATGAATGGAGGTCGTGATTTTGTCCTACATGCTGGAGGTTATGAGAGGTTGGAGGTAGGAGCCTGGACAGTGGAGGTAGGAGGGTGGAGGTTAGAGGGCGTAGGTAGAAGGATGGACCTGTAGGAAGGAGAAGATAAGAGATTTGGGATTGGAAATTGGAGGTTAGGGGCTGGAGATTGGAAGTTGGAGATTGGAAGTTGGAAGATGGAGGTTGGAGGTTAGAGATTGGAAGCTATAGGTAGGAGGTTGTAGGTTGAATGTAAGAGATTGTAGGTTTGGGATTAGTAAGAGGCTGGAGGTTGGAGTTTGCAAGTACAGTAGGGGTTGTAGGTAAAAACATATAGTTACGTGTATCGCCGCTTGGAGCCGATAACGGACGGGACAAGAGGTGGTGTAGGAGAGAGAGAGAGAGAGTTTTTATCTCTCTCTCTCTCTCTCTCTCTCTCTCTCTCTCTCTCTCTCTCTCTCTTCTCATCCTAACATCCCTTCCCTCTCTTCTTCTCATCCTAACATCCCTTCCCTCTCTTCTCAAACCCCCTTCCCCTCTTCACACCCCCACCCCCTCTCCTCATCACACTGCCACTCCCCTCCCTACACTACCACCTTCTCCTAACACCCCCCTCTCTCCACACCCCACCTACATCCTCACACACTCTGGCCCCAGAATATACTACATATTATTTTATTGATAACTTTAAACTATTGTAACACAATCGACCAAGTAGAGATAGGAACACGTAAAATTAATGATAAGGAAGATAGAACATGATTAAATTATAAATCTATTTATTAAGAAAACCAACAGCTCAACGTTTAACAGTTATGATACAGTTTAGGTATCAGGTATAGACTAAAAAATGTTTATCTAACCTAACCCAATTCAACCTACACCATTATATGTCCATAAGAGAAGTGGGACATCTTGGAGTATCAGAAGATAATTAAGGGAGATATTTATTAAGCATTTAACGTTTAAGTTATTATGTAATGACTAGTGTAATAATGCCCACAGCCATCCTGTCCACAATCCCATTAAAATCGTAGTAAAATCATAGACAATCTCCGCAGCTAACGGTCAAATACCCTTTGGATATTTGCCCAGCCAGCACAGTCAAATAATACCTTCATAACTTGTACTGAGCCACTATTGGGTAGTGGTGGTGGAGTCACTTAGTACCAGAGTACTGTGTTTATATTTGATTCATATTATCCACAGTTGTTCTGTGGATGATGTAGTATTAATGGTAAAATTTCACTTGTTACCACCAAGCACTTGGAAGTTGAAATTATGCTTGATGGATGTAAAATGTTATGTAGATTTGATTCTATTGTTTAAAATTTTTTGGTACAAATTTATAAATTAAAAAGTTTTGATTTTAGGGGAAAATTTGACATTTCCTACGAACATCTCGGACAAGCGTGTACAGTGTATGTAATTAATTTATGTTTAGTATATATGTGCACTGTATGTATTAGATATAGAGTATATAATTAATTTAGGAAAACCTAACCTAACCTACTCCAACTTAACCTAATCCATGCACTATACCAAGATCTGGTTGGTTAACAAACCAGCTACTAAAATATCTCACTTATACAGTACTTAATTTGTGACAGAAATGCCATATAATAAAAGTGTTTTAGAATGATCAAAACTACTGATTGCAACCGTAAAATTATCAAAATTCTTTGGGTGGCAACAAATGACATAATATCATATTAACTAATAAAATTGACACAACTTCTTAATTTAGTTATAAGTACCAGTATTTTTTTCGCTCTTCTGTAAATACGAACATAAATCACTTGTAGTTGACAGGTCATGAAGGATGAGGGCAATTATGGGGTAAAACACAGTGAAGAACTGATAGCGTGACACTGAAATGATGTTTCTACGTGCTTTGTATGCACAGAAATTAACTATTTACTGTAAACAATCTGCCCCAAAATATGACGTGGCAGCCTGTGTTGTCCGCTCTTAAACCTATAAACACTGACTCCGGTAATACTGTACTTAACTTGTCAATAAATGACAGAGCCTCACATTGGGGGTTTTATTACCATAAATATAGAATTGAGTGACTTTCTTTTAGGCTTTACTATCCAGATTCATGAGTCTATTATCTCCACAAATCCCTTATTTATTTTTTCGTTTGTTTAAGTAGGATCTTAAACCTATTCTATGCACATTATAAATTGTGAGAATTATATTGTTAGAATCAAATCCCATAATATGAGTTTAAATACATTCCCAAGTTCTTTTGAGTAGTATTGGTTAATGAGTGATACTTATGTTCTTATATTTTATTTTCCCTCCCTAGTTATGACTTCGTGTTGGCGTTGCTGTTTATCAAATCGTAAATTATCTGCAAGACCCATTGTCAGATTTATAACCGAGTGGGGGGGCCTGTTCAACGACCAAGAGGGCCAAGATTATTTATTAACGACTCCATATATGACATTATTAGTTGTAATTTCTATAATGAAACCATTTGCATATAAAACCAATTATACAACAGAACACTAACTTTATTTATGACAACTAATGAGTCAGCTCACAACATTTTATGTATACTGTATATGAATTCATAAATTATTAAACTACACACACATATATGTAATGATAGTTTAAGTATATAACATTTACAGGAAAGAATTATATAAACTGAAGTACAGCAACGAACAACTGAATGTAAATTAATTTTTCTCAAATAACCAACAAGACAATAATGAAAAATGATAATGTTTATGAAAAAATTGACAACAGAGAAATAATGAGAAAATATTCCTTCCATTAATAACGTCCATATACACAGTACTGTACTCATTATGTGATAGTGATAATTAACTCAATACAATTTAATTTTCCTGCTTTTTCCTCCAAGTTCAATTTCTGTGTAAGGTCTGCCCAAAATACAGTCAAGACCAGCTTACTTTTTCTACTTTGAGTCATTGAATGCCTATATTGTGTAAGCATGTGACAGTTGAGAAGGAGTGTTCACATATTGCAGTGCTTGTACCAAATGTGAGGGCAGCCGCATAAAGCTTGTGTATGTGAGTTAATCCATTTCAGAAAGGATATGATATCTTGAAATTTTCACCAATGTTTTTGAGAACTGGGCAATAAAATTCTTCAATAAGTCACTTAGTAACATGACATTCACTTACCAGAAGAGACGACTCAGTGTCGACACCTATGAGTTGAGCCAATGGGACAGGTCCCCTGACGCTGCCCCGTTTGTCTCCCGATCCCATTGTGATTCTTGAATCGCTCTACCATCCAACAACGGCCTCGGATGTATTAGATGTCCAGCCGGGATCATATATGAGAAGATGGCACCGATGCGGCCTGATTAATGTGCCCCACGGCTTCGTTGGGCCAGACCCCAGACCCGCCATGTGTCTGGCTACCCCACAATAACAACAGCCCCAGTGCTCTACCCTGGGTTACTCCTTGGAAGTATATGTCCACAGAGAGTGTTGTAACATGTATGTTAGGGATAATTAGTTGGAAATAATTATCCCATGTTGGGTAGTGGACCCCTGCATATACTAGTGTCATTGTTTACGTATATGTTGAATAATCTACACTGAGTGCCATGTAATGTACCACCAGTAATGTTGTGAGTAAGAGTAAAGAAGAAGGTACTGAGTTTGCACTAAGACCAGGAGTTGAGCCTGGTAGTTATATGTTAATAACATATATTTTCCCCTTTGATTGCATATTAATAAATTTGTTTTTAGAGTACTTTAGGTGTATTCATTTCTCCCACAGTATTTTACCTTTATTTCCATCCAAGTGACCTGATACCGAAATTACCATATTCACGTGCCTAGACCCTCGACCATGCTACCAAAAGAATGCCCAGGCTACCAAAGGAATGCCCATGCTACCCTAGAATAGGTGACAGAACTGAGTAGGAGTAAGAACTGAGAGAAGTAAGTAAGATGAGGGTGGTGTAGAAACAGAGAGGGAGTCAGGTCCCCTCACATTGGTGACAGACCAAGAATCCGCCCCCTCACACCACTACCCAATAATGGCTCAGTACAAGTTATGAAGGTGTTATTTGACTGTGCTGGCTGGGCAAATATCCAAAGGGTATTTGACCATTAGCTGCGGAGATTGTCTATGATTTTACTACGATTTTAATGGGATTGTGGACAGGATGGCTGTGGGCATTATTACACTAGTCATTACATAATAACTTAAATGTTAAATGCTTAATCATTATCTCCCTTAATTATCTTCTGATACTCCAAGATGTCCCACTTCTCTTATGGACATATAATGGTGTAGGTTGAATTGGGTTCGGTTAGATAAACATTTTTTAGTCTATACCTGATACCTAAACTGTATCATAACTGTTAAACGTTGAGCTGTTGGTTTTCTTAATAAATAGATTTATAATTTAATCATGTTCTATCTTCCTTATCATTAATTTTACGTGTTCCTATCTCTACTTGGTCGATTGTGTTACAATAGTTTAAAGTTATCAATAAAATAATATGTAGTATATTCTGGGGCCAGAAGAACTTTGTTTTATTTTAGAACCCTTCAAAATATTATATTATATTTATAATTTGTTAGTCAAATTGAAACAAATTTATACAGTAAAACCATTCATAAATATATTGAATAATAATTACTCACTTACAATAATATGATATATAACTGAGGGTAAAATAGTGCTATAAGCCGTGCCTACCTGTTGCTCCTGCCAGCAGACCAACACCCACACACACACACAGCAAGTCTCTTACCTTGTCCAAAATGTCCTCACAACTATTATAAGGCTCTCTCTCTCTGACAACACCATAATCCCTGCACACTTATCATTCATAGTAAAACACAAATGAGTCCTCACAATACAATATTACACCAATACAAACCAATTTTCTTCAGAATATTTTTCGATGCTGTGTTTGCATGGAGGAGGGCATGACACACCACACCCTTCTTCCCAACCACACACTCTTCCTCCTAACCACTCCCTCTTCCTCCCATCCACACCCTCTTCCTCCCATACACATCCTCTTCCTCCCATCCACATCCTCCCATCCACAAACACTACCTCCCATCCACACACCCAAAAGGTTGGGTGGATGGGATGGGTAGGTATGTGAGTTGGGTTGGAGGGGAGGTGGTGTAGGAGGGTGGTTGGGTGGGAGGGAGGGAGGGTAGGTGGGTGGGTGGGGTGTTTGGGAGGGAGTGTTGGGTATAAGGAAAGGTGTGAGAGAGGGTGAGTGTATGGATGGGAGTGAGGGTGTGTGTGGGAGGTCCTCCCATACACACACCCTCACTCCCATCCATACACTCACCCTCTCTCACACACCCAACCTCCCACCTTTAATGTGTGTGGATGGGACTAAGGTTTTCTCATTTCTTTCAGATTGTACGCCTCCGAGGTGAACGTCTGACTGGTCGAGAACGCCTCCAAACAGGTAAAGTACTTATGACAATATATAATGTCTATATGCAAGTATTTATGAATGTTATGTTTTAAAGTTTTTTGTATTCCAGGTTTGTTTGTGTGGCTGACTGGACCTACTACAAGGTGCTTCTTGGAGGTAATAAAGGTAAAGTTTTTCAAGTTATAGTTGATAGCATTAACAGCACCGTAGTTAGACGTAGAATGCACAGTAGTAACCTTGTTCAGTCGAACATGCCGGTCCCAAGCCCGGATAAAGGAGGAGGGCTACTGCAGTGTTGTATCTACCATCGCCACCTAACAAACTTACATTATAAATTGTTCTGAAAAAGGTAATATGTTCTGTCAGCAACATAGAAAAAAATTACATATGTACTGAACATTGTGTACAATGTTTTTATATCTTTGTAGATAGGTAATACAAAATAAAGAATTGAATATACTGTACAGTATATTTTTTATTTTCATATGTAAACACTACACATTTATTGCAATATACAATAACAGTCCAGAAGCTGATACAGAAATACAAAATATCCTTGGTCATATAGCCTGGTTTTATACCTGCACTGTCTAGGTACAGTATATATCAATTTACTGGCTATTCCTGCAGTCTTATGTTCTTAAACCTACATTACCAAATATTAGCACAGAAGAAAATCAGAGAAAACTTGTAATGATTGGCAACATCACTAGATATCTTTCTCCCGTGTCCCAAGAAATCACATTACAGTACCACTACCATTATTATTTCTCGGCTGATACATCAGTGATGGTGAGGCCGTCACATTACCAGCGGTTGTGGATTTCTCAATTCAACCTTTATATTGCAGACTCCACATAAGGTGAGTTTATTTCACTAGACCTTAAGGTTTTATAAAGTATCTTGTCAGGTTTTAGTCCTACACAAAATTTAGCTTTAGATAATAATGGAAGTCTTGTACTTTGTGAATAATTTTGGCCAGGCACAGTACAGATATATTTCTAAATTTATCCAAGTTACCAAGTCTTTAGGGAGCGGGGTGGTGGGGGGAGGGGAGAGGGGGGTTCATAAGTTGTTTATTACAATTTTACAAGATTTTTTCTTCTATATTTTCAGGTAAAACACTTCCATTCAGCAATTGGTGTGCAGTGTCCAGATTGTCAACATTTAGTAAGTAAAATTCTTACTGTACTCTACTTTCATTTACTGTATATATACAATACTTTCAAATTAATAGCATGTATGCAATAAAAAATGTTCTTTACTGTCATGGCCGATAAATTTCAAAATGAACACGAGACGCCCGTTCTCTCGGTAAGGTTGTCAAAATTTGGTCCGAGGCGTCGGTAACTTAGATGCATTATTTGTGCCATCTGTGGGTATCTAGTAGTTTTGATTACATGTACCCAATAGGGCAACACATGGGCATTAGTTTGTAACAGTTATACGTACAATGAATGGCACTTTGATGTCAATTGGTGATAATTATATGTAATTAATGTATATATCATGTTCTAAGTTACCCAGAAGCCATCATGTGGGTGTATCCAAGTTGATCACTTTAGTTCATGTTTCAGGTATAGTTTACAGTTCTACTGTACCTGTGGTTTATTTAGATCATTATCATTCAACTTCGGAATATGAAACGTAAAGTTCATTCAATATTTATTTATTTATTTATTTATTTTGTTATACACAGACATTGTAGGAGTACAAACCATTACAAACACCTCCCAGTGCAAGTGCCTCTACCACTACAAATGCCTCTACCACTACAAACGCCTCCCCCGGTACAAACGCCTCCCCTGGTACAAACGCCTCCCCCGGTACAAACGCCTCCCCCGGTACAAACGCCTCCCCCTGGTACAAACGCCATCCCTCAACAAGCCACCAGAGGCCTTCTCACACTGAACAACAATTACATATTACACTTAATTTTACAAACCATTAAGAGAAATGGATCCGTGCGAGATATTCAAACCTCTCACAATCTGTTTGATTGATGTCCGTGTATCTCGTTGTACACCTTGCTGATACTTCACCTGTGGACGAAAAATATACAGTATTATAAAATGGAAATTTTTTGCAACCACAACAAAACTGTGACTACCACTGTAGTTAATAATGCTACTGTACATAATGTATCTTGCTATTTTTAATACTCTGTGTGGCTTTAATCAAGGTTCACTCCTACAGTCTTGAATGCATTAGTACAGTACTTTAAGTATTTTCTCAAGTTTGGCTAAATTATAACAAAAATATTTTCATAATACTTAACTTTCACAGTACACTATTCTTACAGTAGTGTACAGAACACCAATTCTGTTCTTTCTTAGTAAGGTGGTAGTCATCAAGGTGTGGGATGCTAGACAGTCGTGGTCACCTTGTTGTGTCTGGTCCATCTATCTTGTACACCAACCACCTGCAACATGATTATATTTGTTTTTAGATACTCTACATCTGAATTAATTAAGCTATTTTATATCACAACCAATACACAATATTGAGGTTAACTTGTACTGTATGTTCTTAAATGCACTATTTTAAGTAATATATCAAGTTTTGCTAAATTATATAATAAAGGTTTCAGTAATACTTAACTTTTACATTGCAGTACACTATTCTTACAGTAGTGTACAGAACACCAATTCTGTTCTTTCTTAGTAAGGTGGTAGTCCTCAAGGTGTGGGATGCTAGACAGTCGTGGTCACCTTGTTGTGTCTAGTCCATCTATCTTGTACACCAACCACCTGCAACATGGTTTGGATTTAGATCAATCATAATTAGCCTTAATGTATTACTACCAATACACAACATTTACTCCAGAATTTCTTGGAATCTAAACTTGCATTCTCATATATATGTGATGTACTGCGCACATCATTGTCATCCCTAAAAACCCCATCTAATTCATATTACGCTACATAACATTCAAATGCACCGCGCTTGTAGAACCTCAGAAAACGGGAAACATTGAGAAAGGACAACTCACCTACTCAAGGTTCCTAGACCATGTGTTGTATTGTACCCAGGTATAGTTATATCATATCAAGTGTATGTATTCATAGCATCAAGGATCACTCAGGGTAGGCATAAGATGAAGGTTAAAGTCCAGTTGAGCCGGACTAGAGTACTGTAAGACTAAGTGTGGAGCAGGGTTTGAAGGTCCTACTATTTACGTCTGTGAGCGTATAGCGAACATAACTCCAACAGATATCATATGAAAATACATGAGAACAATGATCTGGAAAAAGGATAAATGTATCAGAACTATGTGAGGTGTTGACAGTGATCTAGAAACTATACTGGAAAGGAAATATCGTGTATGCGTCGGTATGAATTTAATACACCTCGTAGCCTCACGTGACATATACCCACGACAGGTACAGTGATCAGAGAACCTTATGTCTGTGTTCAAATAGTGCAATGTGTGAGAGGAGGATCCCTCATTACAGTTTTTAAGTGACGTTGATACACCCCTGCCATGATCATTCGGCTTTTGTTTCAAGGCGCGTCATGTACCCGCCTCAGATGCCCCATTAATACTATAATCTCAGGCATTTACCCAAGCACTAGCAAACCAAGACCTTACCTTAGTGTGTAATTTAGGATTAATATATGTGTTTATAAGAAATGAGTGACAATATACCGTAAAGTGTTCAGGTGAGAACCATAAGAAACAAAAGTGTAAATTGAGGATTGGAAACTGTAGGCCTATGTGACGAGAAGCGGCGGGAAGCCGGCCTTAGTCTTTCCCGTTCTGCCGTCACCACAGGTCAGTGTCCTAGCGGGCTATATCCCGCCCTACAATTAAGGTTGATAAATAGCAGTTACTACACTTTAAAGCTTTGCCGGGTATATAAGTGTGATAGGGATGTGTTAAGGGGTGGAATAACCGCCCGTCAGGCATTATTACTTAGTCTTTCCCGTTCTGCCGTCACCACAGGTGCCATGTGGCCGGAGTATCTTGCCGCCCGGCCGCCATTGTCCACTTGAGCGTCACACCGGCTGGGAATTATTCCCAGCGCACCACTCCACATGAATAGTCACAACTAAGGAGACCGTGAGAAACGGCGGTCGTCACTTGGAGCGACCTATAATACCAGGCGTAGAAATAGTGCTGGTATGTCTCTAGGTGAAGCCCTCGTCTCTACCCACCGAGGGCGGTGTGCGAACGAGGTGTCCGTTGTGTATACCTAAAAGTCACAAGGAGTCACACACTTGCAGGTATGGAGTGTAACAGGTGTGTTGAGATGGTGCTACTACAGTATGTATGATAACCGACGGTGCTACAATCCACCCAAGTGGAGCAGTCTGTGTGTTAAGGGATAGTGTAAGAAGGAACGACCGAGATACGGCGTTCCCCGATTGTTATGCAATAAGTAGGTGGATGACCCGCCAGTAATGTAAGAGTCTGGGGCCCAGCTAGGTAACCCAAAATTCTGTTGTTCTTCTGAGGAAGACCAATTCATGTATATGTTTTTTTACCAGTATGTTTTATAAGGAATAAATCAATTAAGACATGTTATGGTTTTCCCCTTCTTTACCCTCATCGATCTGGTCAATGGAAAACCTAACCCAATGCCTAGTCCACTCTGCCCGCTACCTAACGAGCTACATGCTGTCCAGAGGGGGTCTGGTGGCAGCGACCCTTAGAAGTTAAGATTAGAGTTAAGGTATCCCCTTAAATTTAGTGACCCCAGATCTGGCAGTATAGTGATATATCCATACACTCAAACACCCTCCTATATCACCTTACACAGGAGCATTGTCCTTCTCACTTTTGGCTGCAGCAGTCTTCATCTAGGCATCATCCCCCACATGCCTTCATAGTACATGCTATTTTTTGCATCACATTTTTAACATGCACTCCATTCACCATTGCTTGAGCACACCACCATCCATGCATGAGCCCCCCACTGTACGAGCGCCCGTCCACTATACGAGGCCCCCATCCCCACTGTACGAGGCACCCACCCCCACTGTACGTGGCGCGCCCCCCCCCCCCCCCCCCATTGTACGAGCGCCCCTGCACTGTACGAGCGCCCCTCCACCGCCCAATGCTCCTCCTTTCCAACCCTTCACACAAAGTAAGTCCCTCCTCTCGAGTCTTACTTCCAGTAGTTTTAGGGGATGGCCATACTAAGATACATAAGTAATTTACCTAAGAAGGCTGAAGTAACATGCTGGGTGTTACATCTTGCTCAAGGTGTCGGTCACTTCCTCTACATTGGCATTCACGTACGTCAGCTGTCACCTGCAACATGTTTAAAGTTGTAATTTACGTACAATGAAGATTAAACATACAATTTCCATCTAACACCAGACTACATGTACTTATACTGTCCCCAATTGTTTATTTAAATACCTTATCTACAAAAGATCTTATTTTAAGTTGCATTAGTGTTTTAGTTTTCTTGATACCTCAACAACTAATATTTACCACAACAATAGTATAGCCAATCATAACAAGCCTTCATCACCAATACTGCTACACTACTAAATCTCTCCACACTGCTTCATACACAACAGTTTACCACTGTTCACTTACTTAATCCTCCCTCCCTTTCTCCCACCCCTCAAGCCACCTTAGGTATTCCCCTTGACAACTTGGTTGTATTTAGCGTGAATGAAAAACTTTACAAACACACCTGCTCACCCCATATGCCAATACACAAGCCATATTGTCCCCCCCCACCCTAATTACAACAAGCCACACCCACACAATGTTTAATGATTTCACAAGTCCCACAAGCTTCCCTTGCCTAAATAAAACTCAGTAAGTTGACTTTACCTGTTCTGGCATTTTAAGTTATTTCTCCTTAGGTTCAGTATGATGTTACTTCTGGCCAGCTTAACCTGAGGAGAAAGTCAGTACAGTACACGATTAGATTTTGAAAAGGAAACTGCAAAGTACGCAAGCTATTGATTTTTAATAATTTAAACAAGTGAAATTTTTTTAGCTTAACTTTCTGAATTCATGATCAGTTAACTTGTGGCAAATTTTAAGTTACATTCTTTAATATATTTGTTATCCAATATATAAACTATATAATAGGTAACTTAATATTAATTTGGGTTAGTCTAGATTAGTTACATTTAATCTATGTTAGGCTGATTAGGTTAGTTAATTTGTTAGTTAAAACCCACCTACTAACAACCAGCTTTACTTACTATTAATCACATTACTACTACTAATGCTCACTAATACTGTAACTAATTGGCATTTAGTCCTGTACATTTTTATAGCACTTTATTAAGCTTTCCCAAATCTCTACAGCTAATCTTTATTTGACTCCCAGCTCAGTTTATCTAGACACAGCTCTCCAGAGCTCGTTGTAAAATTGCAGTTTCGTCGAATATGCCCTCGTAGTTTAGAAATTCGTTTATCCTGTGTATTTTGGGTCGATTCAATGAAATTTGGCCTTTATTTCCAGGGGAAAGCACCCTCTTTAGAATTATATCCCCCCCCCCCCCCCAAAAAAAAAAGCATGGAAATCTTTAAAACTCCTTTCTGACATTCTTTGCTCCCTGGTTAAAATAGTGTTAGAAATACTCCAATAAGGAGATCTAAAGGCTGGGGATGGTTAAAAGTCAGGCGTGTACTGGCCGAAACTGAGCCCTCCAACACACACACACAGTCCTCCAACACACACACACACACACAGTCCTCCAACACACACACACACACAGTCCTCCAACACACACACACACAGTCCTCCAACACACACACACACAGTCCTCCAACACATACACACACACACAGTCCTCCAAAACACACACACACACACACACACACACACAGTCCTCCAACACACACACACACACACACACAGTCCTCCAACACACACACACACACACAGTCCTCCAACACACACACACACACACACACACACACAGTCCTCCAACACACACACACACACACACACACACACACAGTCCTCCACACACACACACACACACACACACAGTCCTCCAACACACACACACACACACACACACACACAGTCCTCCAAACACACACACACAGTCCTCCAACACACACAGTCCTCCAACACACACACACACACACACACAGTCCTCCATCACACACACACACACACACACAGTCCTCCAACACACACACACACACACACAGTCCTCCAACACACACACACACACACAGTCCTCCAACACACACACACACACACACACACACAGTCCTCCAACACACACACACACACACACACACACACACAGTCCTCCAACACACACACACACACACCACAGTCCTCCACACACACACACACACACACACAGTCCTCCAAAACACACACACACAGTCCTCCAACACACACAGTCCTCCAACACACACACACACACACACACACAGTCCTCCATCACACACACACACACACACACACACACACAGTCCTCCAACACACACACACACACACACAGTCCTCCAACACACACACACACACACAGTCCTCCAACACACACACACAGTCCTCCAACACACACAGTCCTCCAACACACACACACACACACACACAGTCCTCCAACACACACACACACACACACAGTCCTCCAACACACACACACACACACAGTCCTCCAACACACACAGTCCTCCAACACACACACACAGTCCTCCAACACACACACACACACACACAGTCCTCCAACACACACACACACGCACAGAGTCCTCCAACACACACACACACACACACAGTCCTCCAACACACACACACACACACACAGTCCTCCAACACACACACACACACACACACACAGAGTCCTCCAACACACACACACACACACACACACAGTCCTCCAACACACACACACACACACACACACAGTCCTCCAACACACACACAGTCCTCCAAAACACACACACACACACACACACACACACACACACAGTCCTCCAACACACACACACACAGTCCTCCAAAACACACACACACACAGTCCTCCAACACACACACACAGTCCTCCAAAACACACACACACACAGTCCTCCAACACACACACACACAGTCCTCCAACACACACACACACAGTCCTCCAACACACACACACACACAGTCCTCCAACACACACACACAGTCCTCCAAAACACACACACACACAGTCCTCCAACACACACACACACAGTCCTCCAACACACACACAGTCTTCCTCCCTAAATGCCACACAACGTAAACACCTAGAAAAAGTGCAAAAGAGGGCATGCAAGATTATTCTCTCCTCCTCCTACTCCACATATCAAGAAGCGCTCAACACACTGACCCTTTCGACTCTCACTGACCATCACCACGACCTCATCTGCAAATTTGGTAAGAAGCTTCTACACCATCCCCGACACCGGCTCCTACTACCACCCGAGGTCCCTTGTCCGAGAATTGCTGTTCGACACCACAACCGCATCCAGCCCATACGTGCACGAACTGATCGCTATAAGAACAGCCCAGTCCCAACCATTGTAAAAATTATCAATAACTTGTAATACTGTAACACTGTCACTATGTTGAATTGAACTGTAGTTTGAGCTTTTCCCCATCTAAGTTGTTATATGTCTTATTTGTGTCACTTATGTTACTTGTATATTATTTGTAATTCGTAACCCACTCCCCAAATATGTAACTGTATATTTTCAGCCTTCTGGCTGCCAAGCTCTTTCAATAAACCGTTAATTATTATTATTATTATTATTATTATTACACACACACACACACACAGTCCTCCAGAGCCCTCCAACATGCACAGTCAGCCAGGTCCCACACACACACCCTCCACTGCCCCAGTGTAGGAGCACAGTGTTGAGTGGTTTATGGGCTGACCATAATAGTCAAGATAATATGTGAAGTAACTCAACTGATGAGGCTGAAGTAACATGCTGGGTGTTAAATGTTGCTCAAGGTTCTGTCACTTCTCCATTGGCCTTCAAGTACACCAGCTGTCACCTGCAACATGCTTAAAGTTGTAATTTACGTAGAATGAAAATTAAACTTGCAACTTCCATCTACCACTACATCACGTGTACTCACTGTCCCCAACTGCTTACATAAACCATTACCTTCACACTAAAACTATAGCATTTTTAGATCTCATGTTGTTCTCCCGACCTCCGTAAAGTGTCATTAATGCAAGAACGAATGTAAGTGTCGCCAAGACCAACACATGTGGTAACTCCAACGAGAACCAGGCCAATAAGGTAAGAAATAAGGGATTCCAACATATGGCGAGAGTTGGTTAGATTAGGTCCGGTTTATGTTTTTATAGGTTTTTTTTTTTTTGCATTTTGCATTCGCCGAGCCAATATTTTTTTCGGAAAACGCCTCACCAAAAAAATCTATAAAAAACGACCAATTTCCGACGGAAATGGAGGTCATAACCGATCTAAATACAAATACGCTAATATTATTTTGTTTTACTTTCTAATTGTTGTGTGCACATACAAATGGACCTTTTATCACCAGGAGACAACCAAGGAACCTCCAGGTTACGTTACGTTACGTTGTTAGGTTAGTTATGGTGCTTTTTGGTTGTTGACCAATGGGTTTTTCCGATTGTAAAATCCATGTTTGTCCACTTTTAAAAAATTACCAGGAACCTTAATGTTACGGGATTTAATATATACTGTATTCTGAAACGTCTCGCCCTCTAGCCTAGCCTAGCCTAGCCTATCCCCGCCCCGCCCCGCCCCGCCCCCTGCCTCACCTCACGTTGCCCGGCTCCCTACCTCGCCTCACCTCGCCCGGCTCCCTACCTCGCCTCGCCTCGCCCCGCCCCGCCCCTTCCCTCGCCTGGCCTGGCTCCCTACCTCGCCTCGCCCGGCTCCCTACCTCGCCTCACCTTGCCCGGCTCCCTACCTCGCCTCACCTTGCCCGGCTCCCTACCTCACCTCGCCCCGCCAGGCTCGCCCTATCCCTCGCCTCGCCCGGCTCCCTCCCTTGCCTCGCCTCGCCTTACCCAGGCCGGCTGGCTCCCTCCCTCCCTCCCTCCCTTCCTTCCTTCCTTCCTTTCTCCCTCCCTCCCTTCCTCCCTTGACTCCCTACCTCACCTCACCTTGCCCGGCTCCCTACCTCACCTCGCCTCGCCCCGCCAGGCTCCCTGCCTCGCCCCTCCAGGCTCCCTCCCTCCCTCGCCTCACCCCGCCCGGCTCCCTACCTCGCCTCACCCCGCCCGGCTCCCTCCCTTCCTCCCCTTCCTCCCTACCTCACCTCACCTTGCCCGGCTCCCTACCTCACCTCGCCTCGCCAGGCTCCCTGCCTCGCCCCGCCAGGCTCCCTCCCTCCCTCGCCTCACCCCGCCCGGTTCCCTACCTCGCCTCACCCCGCCCGGCTAGAACCCGTAATAAATTGTTTCAACTCCCAGAAATCGTAGCTAAAGAGAAAGCAAAGAACTAGCCAGTAAAAAATACATCTTAATTCCGCAAAAAATACTTATATTTGTGTTAAATCTCGTCAATGCGGCGCAGTTTTCATTGGTGAATACAGTGGTGGTGATGAACGTTTGGGGAACTGCGCAGTTGTTGAGTTATGACCACCCGGCTCCCCCATAAGTGTGTTGGGCTTCGAAGCAAGAAATAAAAAATAAATAAAACAGTAATCTAACCCAATCTGGTCATTGTACTCACTTACTGGTTAATTATTACCTAAATACTGATGAACGGTTTACGCTCGTTACTCACTACCGTCTCATAGTTTAGGCTCGTTTGTCATGACTCATTTGGCGGTATATTTGCCTAAAACATTAAGAAATTACTGGTTAGACGTTAGAGAGCCACGTAATATAATACTAAACCATATTAATGTATTTGTTTAAGCTGCACAGTAGGTACCATGGGCCTTAGAGCCCAGTGAAACTTGGGGATACGACCCTATGAGGCAAGTGAACTGTAACAACCGGCCGGCAAGTTTTTTACTTAAATCAGCATTTATTACGCCATAATTAAGTATATTAAACACTACCCAAAAGAATAACCATTTCTCTTGGCCATTTTGACTGTAGGCAGTCGGGCAAAAAATTTACACGTATATAAAGGAGACTAGAGGAGCGGCGCTTACCTGCCTGTGATGGGATGATCAGTGGGGGCAGGGGAGGTAAGAGCAGCACGAACAACAGGCTCAGACGCATCGATGCGGGCCTGCACTGCCTCCTGCAGTGGATCTGGAAGTGCCTCAGGGGAGGAAGCTCGTGCCCAGTCCTCCATTAAAGAGCAGGCAAGGGAGGCGGGGTCAGGGTGGGGAGGAGGCCTCCGTCGAGTACCC
>CAUDMG010003886.1:0-94506 GCA_958450375.1 Homarus gammarus | reverse complement strand
TATATATATATACCCCCAAATCACAGAGTTGGATAACGGTGATATAATGCTATGGCAAAGTTTAAGCAGGGTAGACTTCATGAAATACTCTTTAACTGTTCCCAAATACTCATTCATAACTGAAGAATAAAATCCTGGGCGAAAAGACCAACAGAAACATTTAGGTAATCTACCTTATATATATTTACAAATAAAAAGTACAAGACTTATAAATGCACTTCCTACCTAATTGGGAAGTCAGCACGAGCACCACTAACTCCTCACCTAACATTCCCTAGGACAGGAATGACAGACCTTAAGCACATGATCGTTGAGAAACAGTGGATAGTAGAAGTCAGACATGTTTACAGGCCAGAAGCCGGAGAAAGACAGATTATCCTCAAGTGAGGCTGTTGTAAAACAGAGGGGACAGTTTGAGTCATGCCACGCTGGCTGCCCAGTAAGCTCCACCCATCGACTCATGCCAGATGAACCTTCTTTAATTTACAAGGTTATACAGTATATAATACAAGGCAAGGTTATAAATAGGAGATCAGAATATTTATGGGAGTGCAGTAGGAAAATGTTTCACTTCTTAGTGTAAGGACTGTAGGGCCAGAGCCCACCGTAACTCTAGTGCATTTTTAAATTTAACCTTTTCTATAAAGATAAATGGATTGTGATCAGTGAAAACTGTAATCGGGTAAGCACTGGTGGATAGATACAGCTTAAACTTTTCATGAACTAAGATAATTCCTAATGCCTCCTTTTTAAGGTGGTGTATATGCCCTTTGATAACACTTACTGTAAATTTCTGCGAGAAATAGAAAGTAAGGGGTTACACTTTATCACAGTCCTATTGTAAGAGTACGGCACCAACACCATAATCACTGACATCAACGTGGAGAATAAATAGATTCTGAAGATCTGGCACTTGAAGCACAGGGGCTCTTGTCAGAAGGGGCTTCAGGTTCATAAGGGCTCTTTGACAATCATCAGTCAAATGAAAGATTCTTTTTGAGCTTAAAAGGTCAGTCAGAAGAGAAGCGACCTGAGAGAAATTCCGACAAAAAAGCGCTGTAATAGCCAATTGTACCGAAAAATCGCATCCCTCCCTTCTTGTCGAGAGGTCCAGGGTAGTTCATGAGGGCCTCCATCTTCACAGCAACACGGGATACCTGACCTCGGCCCATCACATGTTCGAGGTAGGTGATATGTACATGCCCAAACTCACTCATGGGGAGGTTAACCATCAAGTTGGCGGCAGATTGGGTGGTAAACAACGCTCGTAGTTGTTGTACGTGCTTCTCCCAGGATTCACTTCAGTTGACGAGGTCGTCCAAGTAGACCCGAACACCATGCAGGTCAGCCGTCAGGTGATTCATCAGACACTGGAAGGTCTTATGGGAATTTCTGATGCCGAACAAGAGAACCACAAACTCGAAGAGTCCAGAAGGAGTGACAAAAGTAGAGACTGGCATCGCTCGTTCCGTAATGTGACTTGGTAGTAACCTTGCAACAGATCCAGCTTGATGACATAGAGAGTCTCAGGTCGTTGATAATATTGCCCATCCTTCCGGTAATCGACGTAAAGCGGAAGGTTCCACCGGACTTATGGACCAGGACCACTGCCGATGCTCAAGGACTCAAGCTCAGACGGATCAAGCACTGCTCCCGTAGTCGTATGACCTCCATTTGCAGGGCTTCCCTCTGCTCAGCATTGAGGCGACAAGGGGTTTGCTGCATTGGATAGGCTCCTCGGGTGTCCACGTCATGTTGCAGTAAGGGGCAGATGCGAGGTGTTTCTCCAAAGGTATTGATGCTCCTGGACAAGACAAGTAATATCGGCTGCCTGGGTGGCAGGCAAGTGTACAAGTTTATCACTGGGATCAATTAAGATTTCAGTATTAGACAATTTGAATCCGACAAAAGGAGAAGGGTTATTATTACTTATATCATCCAGTCCCTTAGCTGTTACCAGTACTACATTATCTTCACTAATCACATCCAACTCATCACTAACCCTAGCATAGTACTTTTTCAAGAGGTTTACATGAGCAGGCGTCTTTTCTTGCTCCTCTCTGGGATTTCAGAGAACTAAAGAGATTGATTTAGCTGCACTTTATTTATTTTATCAAATTTATTTTTATTTTTCTCCTGAGCGTTAGCCAGGTGAGCATGAGCGACTCTAATAACTACCTATAGGTGCTCCATAAATTTAATAACATATGCATCAATTGTAACAGCATCCTTCTCACACAGCCAGCACTCCTTAAGGACCTCATGTCCATAAATCAATTGAACAGGTGTAACAGCGGCTGTTCTTCTCTCTCTACTCATACTCTGCCTTATCTTTTACTCTTACTTCTCTTGTCTTAGTTCTTTAATTCAATTGTTCTTTCTACTTACTTCAATGGTTACTGCATAACCTTAGTTCTTTTTGGTAGCATGTCGAGAGTCTAAGGCACATGGGTATTGTAATTCTGATATCAGGGTCACTTGGACGGAAATAACGGTGAACTACTGTGGGAGAAATGAATACTCCTAAAATACTCTAAGAACAGGTTTATTAATATGAAATCAAAGGGAAAAAGAGATATTATTAACATATAACTTCAAGGTGCAACTCCTCGCTTTCTCAACTGCAGATTCAGTATTTTCTTATTTTTACTCAACAACAATTTTCTCAGATATTATACTCTTACTGCACACAACCTTACTGGTGTTGCATTACATTACATACATGGCCAACTTACAACTTGCATATGAGATGCACTCACAACACACAACATGTTATTACTGAAACCAACAAATACATGGGTCCACTACCCAACATGGGATAATTATTTCCAGTTAATTATCCCCAAGCCTTTACAACAGACACTCTGGACCATATAACTCCAAGGCATGTCCCAGGGTTTAACACTGGCGCCTCTAACAACTGATGACTGCTGTTGTGGTCGCTTACACTCCGACACGAGGCGGGTCTGGGGCCCTCGGCCCACGAGGTGGACCTACCATTTCAATCATGTCGAGTCAACGACATCGTCTATATATTGCTCCCTGCTGGGATTCTACTGGCTCCGGGGCTTTAGGTGAATGTCAAATAAGCCCAGCCTGGATGTGGGGACAAACAGGAGAGGACGTGATGGAGGACAAGACTTGGGAAGCATGATGACAACACAAACAAATCTTTCGTCTCGCAACGTCAGACGACATTTACTATATATTACTTCTCACACTGGGTGAATGACAATTCCACTGTTAAAGCATGAACACTGATAATACACTACAATGACTGAATCAAACTGAATGGCTAGGGAACACATCTACAGTACATACCTGGGGACAAACAGGAGAGGACGTGACAGAGGACGTCTCCCTTCCCCCTCCCCAGTGGTTATATACTCGTGAGTTGCCAGCGATCGCTACTCACGCAATGACAGAAATTACAAATAACCCAACTGATACTCATTCAAAGATGACCCTCAGTTGACAAAGGTCTGGCGAATTACTTGAGTTCATTTACACAGACTAATTCAAGATTGAGCTTGCCAGTAGAGAGTGCAAAAAAGGTATTGACAACTGTGTTCGAAGGTGGGACTTACTGGGAGAGATCATGAGTATAAACGTCGATGGGGAAAAACACGTCTCTTCTTAGGAATAGCTAACCCAGTCATGTTTTGCATTCGTGGAGTATAATAACAATCAGTAGTTAAAACAGACTAGCAGTCAATGTGACCATGACACAGTAGGGTGTGTCATAGGAGGGAAGATCAGCTAAAACTAATGGCCCATCACTTTTTTGGTAGATTTTAGTGTATATAAACAGAAAATAATTTCAGTTTCAATATTTTGCAACCTTTTGCAAGGTAAATTTTAGCGTGAAATTTATCGAAAATCTAACGTACGGCTGCATTAGTGCAGTACAATTAAATAGTAAACATTGCTTTCTGACTTCATTCTTTAACAACCCAACTAACAATATTTTTTTCTGTTTCAGATTCTGATGCATTTATAAGTTGATAATATTTGCGATGGCTGCTTGTGTCAGGACGAGGAACCAAAAATCCAGCCATCTCAGTCACTATCTTGGGTCTGGGAGAGAGCTCCTGAAGTCGGAATTGCCTACATTGAGAGATGCTTTGATATACGGTGTTTTAATCAGGCAAATCAGTGAAAAGAACCAAAGAACTTACACAAACAAAGACATTGCCAGTGATATGACCAAAGCTGTCTTGGCACAGTACACTCTGGCTAACGCTCAGTTCAAGCCTCCAGTCATAACAAGTCAGAAGAAGATTAGTGAGAGACTGCTAGCCAGTTGGGAAAAGGCAAGAGATATCTCTCTTGGGAGAGGAAAACTTGCAGTTAAGGACAGCTTTGCCAAGCAACTGGACCAGTTATTTAACATAATTACTTGCAAGTGCCCAATTGTTCTCTGTCCTGAGTTTGGATGCGATCGTGACTGTAAATCCGAGGCCCACATCTCCTGTATTTGCAAGCGTGAACTGAAGATTCCTGTGATCGAACTGGCATTTGTCAAAGCACAGAGAGAGAAGACTGGCAGTATAGGGGCTCTCATGATTTCTAGCCAAGATATTCCGGAGTCCAAGAGACAGGAGGCTGCCACAGAGAGACAGAAGAGGAGAAGAGTTGCCGAGGAAAAGAGACTTGAGAAGGCCCAGGGTGAGGTAAAAAAGGCCGATGATTGGAGTCAAGCTGATTCAGAGTTTAAAGACTTCCCCATGGCTGATCCGAGTGCTGACCAGGAGAATGGTGACTTTGTCCCTAACCCAGAAAATAATGATCCTAAACCTTCCAGGCATAAGATTCGAAATAGGAAAGATATCCCGAGCATAGCTCTGGCCAGCATGCGACACCACACTGGTCTCAGAGAAACTGCAGAGATTGCAACAGCTGCCTGGATTGACGGTGGTTTGATAACACCTGATGATGTTCACCTGGTGATAGATCATAACAAAGTAAGGAGAGCTCAGGAGAAACTTGTCAGTAACCTAGAAGAGGAGTTTGATAAGGGGATAAGAGAAAATGGAATCAATTGTTTGTTCTTTGATGGGAGAAGGGATGACACTAAAGTGTTCATGAAAGTTGGAGATTCTGACAAGTTGTTCCCTGCCATGGTGAAGGAGGAACACTACTCCTGCTGCAGTGAACCAGGAGGGAAGTATTTGTGGCATTTCACTCCAGAGAAAGATGACATCAGGAAACCAGCTGAGATAGTGGCAGATAACATTGTGAACTGGCTCAGAGAGAGGAATGTAGACCAGACCCTGCAGGCCATTGGAGGGGACAGCACCAACACGAACACAGGGTGGCAAGGGGGGGTCATACAGTGGATAGAGCAGAAGATTGAGAGGAAGCTGGTCTGGATTGTTTGTGACCTCCACACCAACGAGTTGCCACTCAGACATCTGATCCAGGAGCTGGATGGCAAGACTCTTTCAAACAACAGATGGTCTGGTCCTCTTGGCAAGATGCTGGACTCTGCCACTGAGTTAGAAATAAATCCGAGCTTTGAAAAAATCACAGTTGGCCCTCCACTCGTTGAGCTTGCACATACTGTCATTGACGACCTGAGTGCTGACCAGTACTATGGTTACATGATTTGCAGTGCCATCAAAACTGGGGTCATGCCTGATAGACTTGCTTAGCTTCAGATAGGTCCAGTCTCACATTCTAGGTGGCTCACAACGGCTCTCAGGTTCTGCAGAATTTGGGTCGCTCATCATAAACTGAAAGGGAACCAGCTTCACAACCTGAGACTTATTGTCCAATTCATCGTGAGTGTCTACTTGCCAAATTGGTTCAACACCAAGGTCAAGTCATCGTTCTCCGAAGGTCCGAGGCATGTTCTCTTCCAGCTTGAGCTCCTGAGGAGTCAGCCAAGGAAGGTTGTTCAGATTGTGGAGCAGACTGTGAGGAGATCTTCCTAGTATGCTCATCCCGACGCAGTTCTGCAGACAATGCTCTGCAGTAAGGATGAGGAGGAGAGAAGAGTGGCAGTCAAAAAGATCTTGGATATGAGACTTATGAGAGGATCTGGGCATGACGAATCAGTTGGTGACGATTCCTTCAGGGTCAGGAAGACTCCTGAAGTCAATCTAGGTGCCAAGACCCTCACTGATCTCATAGATCTGGATAACATCCAGGCTGGCAATGAGCCCCCTCATACCTGCAGCCTCACCAATGTTCAAGTCAGAGCTTTCCTGGACAACCCCATGCATGTCCCTGCCTGGCCCTCGCACACCCAGAGTATAGAGCGTTGTGTACAGCAAGTGAGCGAGGCCAGCAGTCACTTGTATAGCCAGGAGAGGAGGGAAGGCTACATCCGAGCTCAGGTGGTCAGCAGGGAGGTGATGAGTAGAAACAGAAGCAAGAAGGACATGTTCTCTATGGTGTGCAGCAACACCGGGTCGTAGTAGTAAAACCGGTTTTTGTATTTGATGATTTGTTTTCTAAAGGAATATTAAATTTAATAAATGTGTCAAGATCATTCGTTTCACTATTCTGGATCATTTTCATCCTAATAAATTAACCTGATACATTTACTTTACTTTAAATAAGCTATTTAGTGGTGTTGGTAAAAGGGTGGGAATACTGAATTTTCATAAGATTTCAAGTTAAAATGTACCTAGCAAAAAATGAAAACTTTTCAAATCTGAAGATATCACATGATTCTGCACATAGAAGTACATCATTAATACCATGGGCCGATTTTTCAAACTCAAACAAAAAAAATTCGCCTCCGTATGACACACCCTAATGACACAGGGGTGAATCCTAAGCTTTCCTGTACACTGTCCTTCACTTAGAACTACAAAAGATCGATGCCTTCATCCCAATCCTGATCAGTCTCTAAACAAAAGGCTCTAATCATAGTTTTAAGGTCATGGTGGAAGCGTTCTATGACCTCTGACTTTGAGGGTGGAAAGCCGTCGAACAACACTGATGGACTCCCAAGGTTTTTGTCACCTGCCCAAACAACCCAGAGGTAAAATTTGACCACTGATCCGACTGCACAGTGGCAGGTAGACTAGCCTTTGTGAAAAACTTGATCAGGAACCGAAAAACATTCTTTGTGGTAATTTACCGAAGGGTAATGGCCTCGGGATATCGGGTAAAAACAGCAGTGATGGTTAGCAGGAATTGATAACCTCGTCTAGTCTTGGGTTGCTGTCCCACACAATCTATGACTACGTTACAGAAAGATTCTTCTTCTACGATGGGGTTCGGGTCAAAAAGAGGTCGTTTGGTGGTAGTCTCACATTTACATTTAACCTGGTAAATGTGACAGGTCCTACAGAAAGAGCTAACATCTTGCTTAAGTCTACGAATTATCGATGTTTAGCAATGTAACAAACATAATATAAAGCTTAAATGTTCCACAAAGTCTTTCATTCTTAAACTATTAATCTGAACTACAGTGTAAATGAATACTTTTGTAATTTCCATGTTTCTTATACATTTTTATCTCAAGGAAAATTTTTATTCCGAATTAAAGTAACACCATGTTTGTTCAACAGCTGGGATACCTTAAATAACGTCAACTCATTTAACGTAGCAGAAGTGCTAAATCATACAAACATCAGTGGTGAAAGGGCTACTTTTAAGTTAGAAGACTTAAATTTTAATAGTTATGAAGGGTCAGGTAACCCCCCTATAACTGTTAGTCCAATTATACAAGATCCTGTTTCTAAATCTTCATAAGCATACCATCGTAAGCTTAAAATCTGCCGTACATTACTTATTCAGTCCACTTTCATTAATGAAGCATATGCTATCCCTTACTACTCATAAAAATGATTGGCATAAATGCTGTAGAAAATGAAAAGTCTTCCAATCGATTAAATATTGCCACGAACTTGGACCTGCATTAATTCAATACCTTATCAAATTCTCATTCTTTGTCCTTCTTTTAATTTGCTCTTCTCTCTCTCCTAATTTCGACGCATAAATGTTTTGAATTAATTGAGTAAGTGTACATGTAAATGCAAGTGACGTTAGGATGGAAAAACTCGTACTTACTTGCAATTATCATACCTGCTGCTATATTTTCTGATGATACAAATATTTCACGAGATAGATGTCTTTTTCGCATTCAATCTGAGTCAAAGGCCAATAGCATTATATCTACTATGAGCCACCGGTCAAAAATTGTATAAATGTATATGAATTTAAAAGAAAAAACAATCAAACTCCCCTTAATTAATACAATAATTACACACACCATATAAAAGTAGGATAGTTCATTAATAACTGGTGGCAGCAGTGGGATGCATGAGTGTTTCATACAAGCACATTCTACACTGGCAGGGGCCTATGAGGTGGAACCTGAACAGACCTGATAATGAGACAAGGTTTCCATGCCGGCATGTGACACGACTTCTACTTCTATGGTAGTCAAGTGAATAATTTGGGCCGTCTCCTCGCTTGCCAGGTTTATGCAGGACAGCCTCAAGTTTCCTCTATTCCTCACTGCCATAATGGCTGTGGGCGGTTATCATGGGCTTGTAATAGTAGGCGTCCCTTTTATTACAGCATCTTACCCTTCTTGATACGGCAGCTTTCCCTGTGAGGAAGTCTAGCTGATTTGTGCAAAAGTTGTTGCAGTGCCAAAGTTGTGAGGGGGGAGAGGTGCATATTTTGTGTTTTAATTTAATGGTGAGATGCAGATGAGATGATAATGATGGGGTTTGATGGGGATGGGCATAGAAGGGGAGGTTTACTTCCATTCAGGACGGTGCCTGGACAATCACCGCTTTAGGGTTGCCTGTGGCTTTGGCTTTACTCAGCCACTAAGGCCTGATGTTTGTCTATGATTCATGTCGTCAATAGGGTATGGTGTGTTAGGTGTATGTAGTATGAAGGGGTTCCGGTTTCTGTGTCTGTATAGGTATGTTATTGCCAAGGTATTCCTGCCATTGCGTGTGTGTTTTTTATAGGAACAGCCCACCCGAGCACAGGTTGTCGACCCACAATGGGGTCTTGGGGGCGAAAAAATAAGAATACGAAAATATAAATTAGAGGAGAAAAAAAGAGTATGTTAATATACTCCACGAAGGTGCGGGTAAACCAGCATTTTGAAGTGAAACATTGTAAGAGGATGGAAACACAGAAAGCAAAGCATTCCACAGTTTGGATGTGTTGTAACGGTACACAGAATGCCAAATCCACGGAACATCGCACATTAATGTACCTGTAAAAGAGAGTGAGTAAAGCATCTTTGCTGTGAAGAGAAAAGAAAGAGATATTATCGACTAAAGGAGGAGAGTTAGTATGACGAAATACCTTTGATTCCACCCTATCTAAAAGTTGGACAGAAAAAGAACCACCCCAGATATGAAAGCAGTACTGAACGTTAGGAGAAATGAATCCTTTATAAACCTGATGGGACTACTTAGAAGTGAAGTAGCTATGGCATCTGTACAATATTACCAGTATATGGGAAGCAGCAGCTTTTGCAATGTTGTGGTGTGGTTATTAGATTTTCTAGCTGTTTGTCACTTAATAATAATACAAATAATAATAATAATAATAATAATAATAATAATAACAATAATAATAATAATAATAATAATAATAATTATAATAACAAGAACAATAACAATAACAATAACAATAACAATACTACTACTACTACTACTACTACTACTACTACTACTACTACTAATAATAATAATAATAATAATAATAATAATTATAACTATAATTAAAATTATAATTATAATAATAATAATAATAATAATAATAATAATAATAATAATAATAATAATAATAATAATAATAATTAACTTTATGGAAAAAGCATGACAGTCGGTAGGCTGAAAATATACAGTTGCATAATTTGGGAATCAGTCTCTTGATTGACAAATAATATACAAGTAACATATGTGATACAAATATGATATATCATAACTAGGTGGGGAGAAGGTCATACTACAGGGCATATCAACATAGTGATTGTGCAAAAACGAAAGATTGACTGGGAATGAATACTCTGGTTGAATATAAGTTGTTGATAATTTTTACAGTGGTTGGGACTGATTGTTCTTATAGCGATCAGCACGTACTCGTATGGGCTGGATGCAGTTGTGGTGTCGAACAGCAATTCGCGGACGAGGGATCTCGGGTGGTAGTAGGAGCCGGTGTCGAGGATGGTGTAGAAGCTTCTCACCAAATTTGCAGATGAGGTCGTGGTGATGGTCAGAGAGAGCCGAGAAGATCAGTGTTATGAGAGTTTCTTTATATGTGGAGTAGGAAGGGGAGAGAATAATCTTGGATGCCCTCTTTTGCACTTTTTCTAGGTGTTTACGTTGTGTGGAATTTAGGAAGAAAGTCCAGGTAGGGGAGGCATAGGTGAGCTTGGGAAGTATGAATGTTGAGTAAACACTGAGGAACTCGGGCGCAGGAACTCCGAGGGACTTGAGTCGGTGGAGGAGGTGGAGACGGAAGCTGGAGGATTTGACAACTTCACTAACGTGTGTTTTCTAATTTAGTTTGTTATCTATAGTGACGCCGAGGAGCTTAATACAGTCTACAACCTGGAGGGTGTTGGGTCCTAAAGTAATGGAAACGGATGGGACAGCGTCGGAGGAATGGTTGATGTGCATAGCTATGGTTGATGGTGACGTGGTTGTTGGTGGCCGAATTTTGGAGATTGTTCAATAAATCCTGGATTGTGGTAAGGTCGGGAGCCGAGTTGTTGACACTGACCCCAATGGTGCAGTCGTCGACATAATTTCAGCGAGCAGGGGTTTCTCTTAGGGCATCATTGATAAGTGTACGAAAGCAGAGCGGTTCCATCTTAGTGCCTTGGGGGGATGCGTCGGTCACTTTGGAAGTCTCTAAGCCATGGTATAAGACTTCTTTGAAACCTGAGACTCGATATCTCTGTTGATAAATAAATTGTGGTCATCTAGGTCAAATGCTTTGGTGAAGTCAATAAAGGCGACAGCCACAGACGCTTTTTTCGTTTTTCCAGATGGTGGTATATGTAGTCGAGTAAGGTGACAAGACAGTGAGTGGTGGAGGAAGTTTTCATATTGCCAAATTGTTGAGGATCTATGGCGCCTGCAATCTCAGCATAAGCCCAGTCAGACACGAAACTTTCACAGATTAAGCTGGGTATTAGGATGCTTGCAATGGGTCGTAGATCATTTAAGGATTGTGGGCTGGTTGACTTGGGCACTGGTGACACATATGAAGTCTTCCAGTTAGCTGGGCATCTTGCTTGGCTGAGGGAAGTATTGATGATGGAGCAAGGGGGTTTAGCTAGTTCCTGGAAGAACTCCTAGTAGAGTTTCATTGGTAAGTCAATGGGGGTGGTGGAGCGCTTTAACTTCAGTTTGTCCAGATGTTTTGCTACTTAATATTAATTGTCTCCAGTAGATGGGTGGTGGAATGTAGCTGCTTTCGTTTAGGTGTTCGTTTGTGGAGAAGGATGTCATGTGTGTTGCGTATGAACCAAAGTGATTTATTCTGTAAGACCTGGAATTTCTTGTGTTGAATGGTACTGCTAAATGGAGTGTACTGAGTGAGTGGCACACCTGTGAGTGGCCCACCTGTGGCCCACCCGGCCACAGGTTATCGACCCACAACAAGGCTTGGGGGACGAAAAAATAAGGGTAAAAAGAAAAACAAAATTGGACGAGAAAAAGATTATGCTAATCTTATCACAGTCTCCTTTATGCTGTAACATAAATCAGGATAGGAAAATAGAGCATTTACATAAAAAGTATATTAAACATTAATGCTTTCACACGTGCTGATAGCTTCCACAAACTTTACATTAATATCAGTCTTATATCTTAATCCAACAATATGCTCTCTCTCTAATTTAGAAGTATGCTTCACAAATAGATTATAATATCTTATGACTACCAGAAAACACTGGAATACCCTTACAAACTGTGGGTTTTTTCATGATACAAAATATCATGTCCTTCACCAATAATACCCAGAGTGAGAGAGAGAGAGAGAGAGAGAGAGAGAGAGAGAGAGAGAGAGAGAGAGAGAGAGAGAGAGAGAGAGAGCTTCTTCTCCTTATTCCAATACGATTTCACTAACTTATCCACATTTTGTTTACTTTCTTCATTTAAACCACTGCAATATTTTCATATTGAAAACTGTTTCAAAAAATCATATATTAATGTTCTTTAATCATATCAAATACTAAAATATATCACAAATCTTAAGAAGACTTTAACCTTTACAGTGATTATAGGATGTCAAGAGAAAACGAGACACTTAATGGGATGACTGAGGAAAACATAAGTACTTAACACCCCTTTCCCCCCAAAATGCATGAGTCATCCCTCAGGTTGACTCATGGCTGATGGGAATTCGTGACAATGCATCGGCCACAATATTAAACTTACCCTTGATATGACTAGTAACTAAATCATAATCTTGTAACATATGACTCCAACGGATAAGACTTTGGTTATCATTTTTCATTTTATGCAAAAACACTAAAGGATTATGGTCTGAAAATACAAAAACCGGTTTCTCCAATCCTCTCAAATAAACACCAAAATTATTCAAACTCAAAATAAAAGCTAAAGTTTCCTTCTCTCTGGTGCTATAATTCCTTTGATAAGAAAGAAACTTTTTAGAAAAATAACACATTGGATAGTCAATATCCTGCTTCTCCTGCATCAAGACTCCACCAACATCACTCGCATCTACATACAACTTGAATGGTTTCTCATAATTTGGGGTTGACAAAATTGGAACATTTATGAACATATTCTTAATCTTATTAAAAACATCATGACAATGATCATCCCAAACAAACTTTATTTTCTTTGATGACAATCTTGTTAAAGGTAATGCAATGGCAGACAAACTTTTTACAAAACCTTCTGTATTAACCAGCCATACCTAAAAATCTTAACAACTCCTTCTTATCTAAAGAAGCTGGAAACATTACAATACTCTTAACATTTGCATCAATTGGTTGTACCTGACCTTGACCCACAACATATCCCAAGTATTCTACAGTTGCTTTTACAAAATCACTTTTCATCAAATTTATAGTGAGATTTGCTTTATTTAATCTATCAAACACTTATCTAATTAGACAAACATGATCTTTTTATTCCTCAGAATATAATATATTATCATCGATATATACAAAACAACCATTAACATCACGCATTCATAGATTAGAGTTTAATCTATGAAAACAACTTCCACTGTTCTTTAATCCAAATGGTAACACTTTATATTGATACAGTCCATCCATTGTAACAAAAGCTGAGATTGCTTTCGTTCTCTCAGTCTAACCCACCTGCCAAAACCCTTTCAGCAGATCAAATTTACTCACAATTCTAGCATATCCAACCTGGTCAATACAATCATCAATCCTAGGAATAGGATAAGAATCAGTTTCAGTTATATTATTTATCTTTCTATAATCTGTGCAAAATCTATAGGAAACACCATCAGGCTTAAAAACTGTTAGGTTCTGAATAATAAGTTCTATATACAGGAGAGAACACAAACACCTGTATAGTTTTGTAGGTTCGGTTTACTGGATAAGAGTATGTACACAGAGGGAAGCAGCACTCTCCCCGGCTAAGCTCCTTTGTCAACTGCTATAGGCGACGTATGGCAAGTGATACATTAGCAGCTTCCATACGTCGCCAGGCACATTAATTAAGCGTGTGGGATATGGTAATAACATTGCCACACGCTGCTAGCTAGGCTGAATAAATAATACATAAATGGAGCACATACATAATATACATACATGATATATAATCCAGCATACATAATATACATACAAAAACTAGAACACAAGGCGAACTCCATGGAATGTTACTGGGTTCAATCAAGTCATTCTCAAGCATATATTCAATATCTTTCTTCATAATTTCTCTCTTTTTCGGATTTACTCAACAGTATATGGATGTTGCTTAATAGAGGATACACTCTCTATCTCTATATTGTGAGTTACAACATAAGTTCTTCTGGGAGCATCAGAATATTAAGATGTATATTCAATAACAATAGCTATAATTTCAAATTTTTTATCATGGTCTAAGGGATCAAGCTTACTCTCTAACATACTTAACACAACAGCGTTCTTCAAAATTTTATCCTCACATCTACTAAACTTTACATCGTCAGGTTCATCAAACGCCTCATCTCCCAACCCTACACATCTACAATTCACTTCATTGTTCACCTCACTGGGCTGCCGCATTCATTTTACGGAAGGTATCAGTTTTGGTCCGAGACTGAGGGTTGTTCTGCCAGTCAGTTAAAGCAGCACGTTTATCATCGAGAAGTACTTTTATTTCCAGGTCATTTTCATCAAACCAGTCCTGCAGGATTTTGTCATGACAGTGTCGAGAAAATTCGATTCAGCATTAGGATTTAGGTTGTTTGTTTTCGGGTTGTTTATCAGCCCATTTTTGAGCTGCTCTCTGAAAGCATGTGCTACTATTGGATCCTCCAGACAATAGGTGTTAAAACCTTTCCGGAGGCTTGCTGCCTTCGCTGTCTTGGGGCGACGTCAGGTGATAGCTTGGCTCTGAGGAGCCGATGATCAGTGTCACAGTGGTGTGAGCCACGCATTGTGCGTGTGATGAGGACATCTCGGCGATCTTTTTTTCTGAGAATAATGTAGTCAATGAGATGCCAATGTTTGGATCGTGGGTGTGCCACGAACCCTTAAACTTGTTGGTCTACCTAAACAAGTTATTGGTGATAGTGAGGTTGTGTGCAGCACACTTGTCGAGGAGGAGTTGGCCGTCGGGATTACACTTGCCTAGTCCATTTCTCCCTATGGTTCCCTGCCAAATGTCAGCATCTCTGCCAACCCTGACATTGAAGTCACCTTATCATCTTTGGGGATAGAGGTTAGCACTCTGTCGAGGTCGGCATAAAAGGCCTCCTTTTTGTCATCCTCTGCATCCGGTGTTGGGGTGTATGCACTGATGAAAAAGACATGACGTGAGTGTTTTAGTGGGACTCGAAGCATCAAGAGGTGCTAGTTGATCCCAATAGGCATTTCAGTTAGCCTGTGTAGGATGCGTTGCCAGATAACAAATCCAACTCCATAAATAGGGTTTCTCTCCGCAGCAGGCTTACCCTTCCAGAAGAAGGTATAATCAGACGCCCATTCTGTGAGTTGACCCTCGTCTGGGAGCCGGGAATCACTAATGGCTGCTTTGTCGATGTTATACCTAGCCAACTCTTTTGCCACAGAGGCGGTTCTTCTTTCACGATGCTCATTTGTACCAGTATCCAGAAGGGTTCTGACATTCCAAGCAGATACCATAAGTTTGTTTTTGTTTGCATCTGTGATTTTGGTTGTGTATTCGATCACATAAGGATGACCTTACTGTATGCGATTGCCCAGGCAGGTTTTTTTTTAAGGAAGACTATGTTTAGGGCACCTTTTTTAGCCCCCTCCCCATGTGATGTGAGCAGAGTGGCTCCTCGAAAGGGCTGTTCAGTCTCACAGACTGGACCAGATTGCACTGCTGCCTAGATCCAAGCGCATAAAAGACAATCTTATCTGTACCGCCCCTGTGCAGAGTTGTGACTAGAGACTCCCGGCACTCATCTCTGCCTATCCGCGTCGCCACTCGTCCGTCGCCATAAGACTTTTTGGGGTATTGAAGTTATGATGATGATGAGATGTATGTTGAGCTGGATGATGGCTGTGCGTGAGTTGATTTATGGGGTGAGGCAGGAGCGCAAACGACAACCACAAATCTTGGCTCTCTCTTTTCCTGATCCAGTGATGCAAGTGTTGCGATGACTGGGGAGAGGGCGAGTTATAATGTTGGGTTTTGCTTTAGTTGCCTGTCCATCATGCACTGCCTTCGTCCGCCGGTGTAGTCAATGGGTTCCCATGTTGGTTACCTCTTCCACCTACAGTATACCGCCGTTGGGGTCTTGTTGGAACTCTGTAAGCATGTCTGCCTGATGCGGGGCTCCACCACAGATTTTTTATTCGGGGTTTACTCCTGTAGCCTTATACCACCCAAGGTTAATCTGCAATGCAGCGTGGCAATGATTAATAGTCGCCAATACGTATCCAAATGCCAGTGGACCTATTTTCCGTCCCTCTAGGACCCACTGCTACTCCGAAATCCCCTCCTGGTCTCGCCTGGGCCCACGAGGCACCCAGTTACCGTGTGTTGCTTCGAGGAGGCACAGCAGGAGTCTTGATTGTGAAGGGGCTGTGTACTCACAGGGGAAAACTTATGCAAGTTGCTTCCCTGTTCGCCATGAGGGCTCGCCAGCGGCGGTTGCTAAAAGCGAGAGCAAGCAAACATTGCCTGCAACGCAACACTAATAATGCTGCCACACTAAACACATTATACCACCCTGTGTGCGAACACACACACACACACACACACGCACACATACCCCACACCAGCCCACTCACACGTTTTAGACATTGTGTCTTAAATGAAATCTTCCATCGTAACCTGTTATTCACAACGAAAATAATCATATTGAACAGTTAATAGAATGTTAATTAAGACTGCTCTGCGCACTGTCAACCGTGGCCTTTTTTAGTTTTCATTCGAAGTGATTGAACATCAGTATCATTTAGAAATATTATTTGTAAAGTTTAATTATCGACATAACTGGTAGAACAGGAACCCAACTGTTTGGCCACGTGGGTGTCCACGATCCGCCACTGATAACATAATCACCTTTTACATTAAGAAATCATCACTGTCGGAATGGGTACCGCAATATTGTTACTGAAACGAAGAATTGGTAAATGGGTTTAATGTTTATGCAGCATCATTCTTCAGAGAGAGAGAGAGAGAGAGAGAGAGAGAGAGAGAGAGAGAGAGAGTGTGTGTGTGTAACCAAGAAAACATAGGTTTCGTATTTTTAAGGATATCAGATATCAACATCTTAATGAATATAAAAAAAATTGCTCTCAAACTCCAATAACTGACCCCACCTCACTGCCATGCCGTCACTTGCCAAGCTCCCTCTCACTCCTATAGACTCCCCACTTCCCCCACATCGCCCTGCGGCATGTACACACATACACATGTACACACACACGCGCGCGCGTGCACGCTGTTGCCACGTTAGACATATCTTGCGTCCAGGTGGACCAGGCGGAATTGTTGTTGAGTGTACAGATTTAGGTCCTACTTTAAATTGGATGCCAACTTTTGTGTTTTATTATTATCTAGTTCTTAACATGCCGATAGCTCAAATAAAACGTGTTGCCAACAATCTGTTTGTCTTTTAGGCTATATTTTAGAGTTGTCAAATGACGCAATATTACAGTACTAAATTCGCTTATCAGGGAACAGAAAATAGTAAATATAGGCGACCAAATTGAATATATTTGGGAGTCTAAAATGGTAGTGACTGTATAATTTACACACTTGCTTGCCCAACAGGCCATTTTCAATATTTTTTCAGCTTTAGAGGAGGTTATATCTTAGAATGTAAGGTTTTGATTTTCGTCTCTTGTATTAAAGTTTGTGTTTTAATGTGTATTCAAGATGCAAATGATGCTTCGTTAATGCTCATCATTGATGCGATGTGCTTACTGAACATGGTTAAGGAAACCCCAGACATGGTGGAGAGCTTGAGCAACAGTTATGAAGAAGTCAGGGTGGTGTTTTACCAATAAATTCAAAGCTCTTTGAAAGAAGTAACTCGAAATAAGGGAATCTGAAGCAAACTCCTATACATTACCATGTCAATGATGATACGGAGATCAAGGACATACACAAATTCTTGGCACACATCAGCACCAAAACTGAACTCACCCAATATCTTTCAGAGAGGCTGGTCAAGCATTACAAGGGAAAGTTCCACAAACTTCTTGTTATGCACCATACAACAATGATAGCCAACTGTCCCCTAAATGAAATTGTAAGCATGCCGGAGATGACTACTGGCCAGAGCGACCTAGAAGAGGGAAGCCAGCGTGTTATTCTCAACGCATTTTACGTAAAGCACAAAAATCCACAGTCAACTTTTCATGTATTTTCAGTAGACCTAGATGTATATGTTCTCGTTACTGGCCTGTATCCCTTACAAACAAGATCAACTACACGGTTAAGAAAGAACAGTGAGAAATTAAGATACAGGGGCACTTGAGACTAGGAAATAAAAGAGTTGATGCATTTATTGGGTGTTACGCCCTTATGGGAACTATAACACCGGGTCATTTGCGGGCAAACGGGTAGCAAATCAAAGGAAAGACCTTTTGCAAGCCGATGAAGATATTCTGGAAGCTTTCACCCAGTTTAGGCAGACAAATTATCTGCCTAATCTGCCTAATTGGGGCCTCTCCGAAACATCAGATGGCAGTTATTCGCCCAAAAGAGGAAAGAAGGCCAACACCTGCCGCCGGCTTTACTGGAGAAACACTTATTCCCCACACCCAGAGGGCACAACTACATGGCCTTAGTTTGGAAGTCCTCAAGAAGACCTCGTCCACAACTTCCTCCACCTACAGATTACCACTGAGACATTGTGGACGACCGATTCATGCCAGTCTCCTGTCTCAATCCACCCGCTCCTGAAGCACTGCTCTTACTTTATCAGTGTGGCTGTAAAACGGCATGTAACAGAAAGTCGTGTGGAAGCCTTAAAAATCGGTTACCATGTACAGATATGTGCGGGTGTATTAATAAAGGGCATGAACACTACGCAAGAGCGACCTCTTGATGAAACGGGCTAATTTCACATTAACAGTACTGTTTAATGAAAACACAAATTCATAGCTCGTGTCCTATATTAAATAAAACATCTATTTTTCTTTATAATAATTATATACTCAACACTCTAGTCGTCAGGATCTATATAATGTGAGATTTTTAAAGATCGGACTAATGACGATATGTTGCATGCACTCTTTTGTATGTATTTTTGTAAATTTTTGAATATCTGAAAAGTTAAACAGAGCTGGATTAAAGGGTGGCCCAGGGGACACGTACCTTGGGCCACCCTATTCAAAGGGGCCCTCTGGTTCATCTTATGTCTTTACAACACTATGAGATAACATTAACAGACAGGACCACAAGGTCCCCCCCCCCCCAAATTTAAGTGCCCCGGGCTCTCAAAGACCTTAAATCCGCCCCTGACTGTAAATCATGTATTCATATTGTTTCATAATTAATGTTTTTCTGCATTACTTTGCATTTTAGGGTATAAGGGTCCAATACTGAATTCGTTTGTAAAGTATGTGTTTATTTTTTAGCAATTTTTGTGATCTTAATTATATGCCCCCATTTTTTTAAAGAAGGGGGCAGATGCAAGGGTAGCAACAAGTTTTATTTCACTAAATGACATGTTAATAAAGACGATCCTCTGAGAAATAAAAGCTGGCAGGGTTTTTAAAGTACGTTACAAATGCTTACTGACAAAATCATATTCCGGGGTATATATATATGGTACCTCGTGTTTCATACGAGCTGGATTTGGTAAAATGCTACTGACACCACATACGCGGCACGGTCTGTTCCCAATGAGGTTCACGGTGCCATCAGCTCAATGAAGAGGCTTTGTGTGAAATATAACAGAGTCTAGGACTGCTTTTAGTGTCCTTGTGGGTTGGTCGGTAGCGTTCCCTATTCCCACCCAGTAGGTCGAGGGTTCGAGTCCTGGCTGGTGAGGTCGTTGATTATATGTTCAAAGTCAGCGTGTTATATGGACTAAAAATGAAGTATATATATGGTACCTCGTGTTTCATACCAGCTGGATTTGGTAAAATGCTACTGACACCACATACACGGCACGGGCAGTTCCCAATGAGGTTCACGACGCCATCAGCTCGATGAAGAGGCTTTGTGTGAAATATAACAGACTCTAGGACTGCTTTTAGTGTCCTTGTGGGTTGGTCTGTAGCATTCCCTAGTCCCACCCAGTAGGTCGAGGGTTCGAGTCCTGGCTGGTGAGGTAGTTGGTTTATATATATATATATATATATATATATATATATATATATATATATATATATATATATATATATATATATATATATATATATATATATATATATATATATATATTGTCGCGATCCCACTACCCTTTATACTTGGGGAGTGAATCCTACCCCAAGTTATTAACAAATAAAGGTACAAATAGGGAACACGGCAATAATTATCCTCACCAAAAACCTACTCAACTAAATGTACTTGAATAAGTAAGAACAGTTGAAATAAGTGAATCACTAAAGGGAAGATAATTAATTAATTCAATTTATGTTCTAAAGGGAGTAATGATTAGCAAATATGAATTTAAGGGAATAAGTAATTGTATAATAAAATAAGAGTGATGCCGGAAGGGCGAAAATATACCGTAAGGAGTTAGACCAAACAAATATTACTTAACATTTCTATATTACACAGACATACGAAATATATATATATACAACAATCACTACAAAATGATTATTTCCTATCAAACAGGAGATTCCTTACCACCAGGATCCCTTCCTAGGCCTAACTAAACGTGTCACTAATACCTGATACCCCTAGGGCATTGCAGAAGACTGGATAAAGCACTAGACAAGGGTCAAGGCTAGAGAACGAATGGACACGTCTACCCTATGCCACGGTTTTTCGCTACGGCGGAAGCGTGCCCACGCGGGGAGGAGAGCGTCTCATATCACGTGATTCAGGACATTTGCTGGATATTTTATATAATTAATTAATATTACTCTTGAGTTGACTTAACAGAGTAAGACAATGATGCATATAAATTACATACATAAATATACAATTAACCTAAGTAACTAAGAACAATAATAATATAATAAGTACAATTAACAATTTATTAATAGCTTGTATGAAATGTAGGCGTGAACATATGCCTCATGCTATGCGAGTTCACGAGCGCTACAGGCACGTGACACCTCCCCCAAAAAAGTGAGCTTACAATTAACTGGAAGCGAAAATGGATATACAGCTACACAGTGAAAGTAATAACTAAGACAATCAGTTTAAATCAATATGAAGCAAAATAATTTATAATATAAACACAAGGTACTCAATGACAATATAACAAAAAATAATTTGCATATAGACATAGTTACTAAATAATCAGACTCGAGAAAGTGCATCAGCCAACACGTTCTCTTTTCCGCGGATATGGGAAATGTTCAAGTTATAGGGCTGAAGTGATAGAGCCCACCTCAAAAGTCTTTGGTTGGTATGTTTCATCTTGTCAACAAAAGTAAGTGGGTTATGATCAGTGAACACTTGAATGGGATAAGCAGTGCTGCCAATATATACTTTGAAGTTTTCTAGTGCCATGATCAGTGATAAAGCCTCCTTTTCAATGGTGGCATAGTTTCTTTGATATTTGTTAAATATTCTAGAAAAATAGCACAACGGATGAAGCACTTGATCACTCTCACCCTTTTGCAGAAGCACAGCACAGCACCGGCGCCAATTTCACTGGCGTCGACATGGAGAGTGAACTGTTTCTGGAGGTCAGGTGCAAGTAGTACAGGAGTATTTGCCAGCAGGGATTTAAGATTCTCAAAAGATTCCTGGCAAGCCGTAGTCCACTTGAAGGTTTCCTTGCCACTCAGCAGGTCAGTCATGGGAGAGGCAACGAAGGAGAAGTTTGGACAAAAACGGCGGTAGTACCCCGCCATACCCAGCAACCTCATCACACTCTTCTTATCGCCTGGCACTGGATACTGTTGAATTACCTCAATTTTGGCTGTTATAGGCTGGACTTCCCCTTGTCCGACCACATGCCCCAAGAAAGTGACGTGGGCATGGCCGAACTCAGTTTTGACGAGGTTCACCGTCAGCTTGCTTGCAGCCAGTACGGAGAAGAGGGCTTGTAGACGACTCATGTGATCTTCCCAGGAACTGCTAAAGACGATAAGTTCGTCTAGGTAACAGCGGACACCTTCCAGACCAGACGTGATGAAATTTATGAGGCGTTGAAAGGTTGCAGGGGCGTTCCGCATACCAAACGGAAGGACTGTGAATTGGTACAACCCCTCAGGAGTGACAAAAGCAGAGATGGCCCTGGAGCGTTCAGTCAGTCTTATCTGGTAGTAGCCCTGGAGGAGATCCAATTTGGTCACGTACCTTGCCTGTCCAAGATCGTCGATCACGTCGTCGATGCGTGGCAAGGGATAACCATCGGGTTCAGTGACAACATTCACCTTGCGATAATCCACATACAGCCGCATTGACCCATTCGGCTTTGGAACTAGAACAACAGGGGATGCCCATGGACTGATGCTGGGTTCGACGAGGCCTAGCTCTTGAAGACGCTGTACCTCGGCTCACACACACTCCCGCTTGAAGGCATTAAGACGGTAGGGACGCTGTCGGATTGGCTTGGCTCCCCTGGTCTCAACGTCATGCTCCAGCACTGAACAAGAGAGTGGGTAATCACCAACTATAATAAGATACTCCTGTAATAGAGACTTTATATTATTGGCTTGGTCACTAGAGAGATGACACAACTTAGCACTGGGGTCCTCCAAGATAGTCGAGTTTTCAACTTTTACACTAGACCCATTCATTATTTCAGAAAAACACTGATCTGTATCATCCTTACACTCTGGCACAATGATACTGCTTTTCCCAGGGTTTCGTTACAAACATGATATGACTTTAAAAGATTGACATGGATAAGGCGTTTTTTCTTACGCCGTTCAGGGGTGCTAATCACATAATTCACGGACCCCTGTTTTTCTAGTACTTCATATGGACCACTGTATTTGGATTTAAAAGGGTGATCATGTAAGGGCAGGAAGGCCAACACCTGCTCCCCCACTTGGAATTCTCTAGGTTTTGCCTGATGGGCCTTATCAAAATGCAGTTTCATTTTCACCTGAGCACACCTTAAGTTAGACTGGGCAAGTTCTACAGCCAGACGCAACTTCTCCTTGAATTGGACCACATATGAACTAAGGGCGTCGCGCTCTGATCACTCAACCAACACTCTTTTAACACCTTAAGAGGCCCTCGCGCCTCATGTCCATAGACGAGCTGGAAGGGCGAGAATCCTAGCGACTCTTGTTTACTGTCCCGAACAGCAAACAATAGCAGGTCAACTCCCTCGTCCCAATCCTTCCCAGTCTCCAGACAAAAGGTGCGCAACATGAGTTTTAGTGTCTGGTGAAACCTCTCTACCACCCCCTGTGACTGAGGGTGATAGGCCGAAGACCTCAACTGCCGGACTCCCAGGGTTTGCATTACCTGATTAAACAACCGGGTAGTAAAATTGGAACCCTGATCTGACTGCACCACTGTAGGAAGGCCTACTTGAGTGAAGAAGTGGGTTAAGGCTTTGATAACATTCTTCGCTGTGATGTGGGGCAAGGGAATGGCTTCAGGATAACGGGTTGCACAATCAATAATGGTTAGCAAGAACTGATGACCACGAGGGGTCTTAGGTAAGGGACCGACACAATCTATGACCACCTTACTAAAGGGCTCTACAATGACTGGGATAGGCTGTAGAGGGAACGGTTTAACACTGGGGTTCGGTTTCCCCGCTACCTGACAATCATGGCAAGTGCGACAGTAAGAGCTGACGTCTTTCTTCATCCTAGGCCAAAAGAACTAGGATAAAATTTTTGCATAGGTCTTCCTAACTCCTAAATGACCACCCACCCCATCATGAGCGATATAAGTATGTCCTGCCGCAAAGGTTTGGGAATAACAACTTGATGATGAACTAACCAAGGGTGATTGGCAGGAGAATTGGAGGGACGGAACTTCCGCATAAATACACCAGACCTAGTGTAGTAGCAATTTGATTCTTGCTCAGCTTCTGTCTCAGTAAGTGACCTATTGAGAAAACCTACCAGCTCAGGATCCCCTGCTTGTAGCTCAATATACTTACTCCTAGTGATGGGAGAGGAACCAAAACTAGTGACATCTGGGTTCCTATCTCCATCAGAACTAATCTGGAGGTTATCTGGTTGTGGGGAATCCTCAAAAAATTCACTGAGACCAAGATCAGTATGGTCCGGCTGGATAAGATTATCCTCGGACTTCTCACAGTCCTGGAGGGAAACTTCATCAACTTCACTAGTCCCTTCTACTTCTGTACCGCGGCTCATGCTATGGGTCACAGCACACGCAGGGAACAACCCTGGAAAGTCTACTTCTAACTGCACAGTATTATTCTCGGCAGTGGGACAAGATGAGATCACAACATTAGGGAACATCATGTCACCAACGAGGTCATTTCCTATCAATAGAGAGACCCCTTCTACAGGTAAGCTATCTACTACTCCTAACGTGACATAACCTGACTTTATGGATGACCGCAGGTACACTTGACAAAGGGGAATACGCGACCCACCGGTCAAACCGTTCACAAGCACCCAGCTACCAGTATAGCATGAATCCAGGAATGGAGCAGCTTCTTTAGTAACAAGAGATAAGGCTGAGCCTGTGTCTCTCAAGAGTTTAACAGAAATGGGTTGACTGAATTGATCCAAAGCTAAGGAACCAGGAGAACAAAATGGTTCAAAGGTTGATATCATAGAAGAGGGGGAAGCATTCAGGGCAACAGTCTGACCAAAAGAGCGGGGGATCCTTGGTGAGAGGAATTTCTTTTCTTTAACTTGAGACAGTCGCTGATGACATGTCCTGGCTTCTTACAGCACCTGCAACTAGAGTTTCTCTCACCAGTAGGAGTGGATCCACCTGTCCCATGGACCATAGGCTCACCCGGGGTAGATGATGTAGAACCTGAGGGTCGGGTCGGTATGACAAGAGGCAGGGACCCCGATGTAGATGTTGGTGTGGGCCGCTTGAAGGAAGTGAAGGACTGGGACATGGGAGCATAAGACCTGGAATTTACATTTCTATTAGTTAAGGAATAATGGTCAGCCACTGGACCAGCATCAGCCAGGGTACAGATACCTCTCTGATCCAAGTGTGCTCGAATGTCGCCTGGGATACACTTTCTAACCTCCTCTAGCAGGATTAGTTCAACAAGCTTGTCATGTTCTATATGGGCAGACTCACTTTCAATCCACCTCCGACAAAGGACCTGTTTCTGCCTGAAGAACTCCACAAATGTTTGTTTGTCAGTCTTCCGGCAGTTACGGAACTGTTGCCGGTAGGCTTCAGGAACAAGTTTATAAGCACTCAAAACCGCGGACTTAACAAGGGCATAGTCTCGACATTGATCCTCAGAGAGGGCAGAAAACACATCTAATGCTTTACCAGTGAAAGATCTATAAATAAGTTGAGACCATTGAGAAACAGGCCACTTGTTAAGTCGGGCAATTTTCTCAAAAAGAGAGAAGAACTTATCTGGTTCTTCCTCATTAAATTTAGGAACACTGTTGAGACATTTGTCTACACTGAATGTTGAAGTATTACTACCTTGAGCCAAACCTCGTTGTTTGAGAGTTTCCAGCTCCACCTCGAGTCTTTTGAGTTCAACTTGTAAGGCCAAATTACTTGGTGTAACAATTTCCTCTGAATTTCCCGACGGTTGGGCTATGATTTCATTGTCAATAAGGTAGTTGAGGACAGCCTCTTCTAACCTAGCCTTATTCACGGAAGAGCGGCCTTCTACTTCATAATAAGCAGCGAGGGATTGCCACTCTGCCTTAGTAAGCCCCTTCAGTACTTCGGCTGAAGGTGAAGCCAAAAAGCTTTCCAGGTCAAACATGTTGAACTCAAAATCGAGTAGCGAAAAAAAAAGTAACCGTGGTAGCTAAGCTAACTAGCTAGCTAATTAATAATATCAAAATGCAATAAACTGTGAAACACAGCAAGAGATTAACCAAACACCTGGTACACAAGATAAGGGTTAACTCACCAGTAGCTTAAGCAATAAGAGGAGCAATATAAATGAACACTGTGAACACAGCAACTTGCATCCAAAAATACTTAGGGATGAAACAACACCTGGAGAGTAACAACACTTGATATGACACAACAATGGTGGTTAGATCCCGGACACAGGCCCCCACTTGTCGCGATCCCACTGCCCTTTATACTTGGGGAGTGAATCCTACCCCAAGTTATTAACAAATAAAGGTTCAAATAGGGAACAAGGCAATAATTATCCTCACCAAAAACCTACTCAACTAAATGTACTTGAATAAGTAAGAACAGTTGAAAAAAGTGAATCACAAAAGGGAAGATAATTAATTAATTCAATTTATGTTCTAAAGGGAGTAATGATTAGCAAATATGAATTTAAGGGAATAAGTAATTGTATAATATTTTTAGAGTGATGCCGGAAGGGCGAAAATATACCGTAAGGAGTTAGACCAAACAAATATTACTTAACATTTCTATATTACACAGACATACGAAGTATATATATACAACAATCACTACAAAATGATTATTTCCTACCAAACAGGAGATTCCTTACCACCAGGATCCCTTCCTAGGCCTAACTAAACGTGTCACTAATACCTGATACCCCTAGGGCATTACAGAAGACTGGATAAAGCACTAGACAAGAGTCAAGGCTAGAGAACGAATGGACACGCCTACCCTATGCCACGGTTTTTCGCTACTGCGGAAGCGTGCCCGCGGGGGGAGGAGAGCGTCTCATATCACGTGATTCAGGACATTTGCTGGATATTTTATATAATTAATTAATATTACTCTTGAGTTGACTTAACAGAGTAAGACAATGATGCAAATAAATTACATACATAAATATACAATTAACCTAAGTAACTAAGAACAATAATAATATAATAAGTACAATTAACAATTTATTAATAGCTTGTATGAAATGTAGGCGTCAACATATGCCTCATGCTATGAGAGTTCCCGAGCGCTACAGGCACGTGACAATATATATATATATATATATATATATATATATATATATATATATATATAATATATATATATATATATATATATATACACTAGCAGAATCGCCGCCCTCCAGGAGGCTCCACATTGTCTCACTGTTCAGTCCCCAAAACTTCTTCTTCCATCAATGAATTCCGGGATGCAAATTCTCAAAGCATGTAAAAACATTGATGAAAATACTGACTGTTTGACTCTATTATGGTGGGCATACATTCATTATTATTCTGCCCACCATAATAGTCAAACAGTCAGTATTTTCATCAATGTTTTTACGTGCTTTGAGAATTTGTAGCCCGGAATTCATTGATGAGGAATATAAATATATCTATAATATTGGCTTGAAACTTAAGTACCCTAGATCTTTCATAGACAAATGCCTTAACATTACTAAGAAATGTTTCTATAGAACCGATCTCAAGCCCACCCATGACCATAAGAATCTCTTAGTATTATCATTTCACAAAAAATTTTCTCAAATTCCTTTACAACTGAAAACCTGGAACGTCAATGTGGCATTTATAAACTCATGCACTGTTAAACAAATGTTAATGAAGAACTCCCCCAACAATACAAGTGGCTGCATATATATCGTTCCTTGCAAGGAATGTATTATGTTTTACTTAGGCTTAAACAACATTAATATAGTGTTAGGACAGGCCAGGAATCCAATGCTCTGTTTGTTCATTTCAGGGATAATAAGCATTGTATTGACTGGGATAATGCCTCCTCAATATTACCTTGTAATTCAATTGACAGTAGGAACATTATCGAATCTAGTCTCATTAAACATACCGAAGCAGTCAACAAGAATTTGAGTAATGGTGTGTACAAACTGGACAATTTTGTAATTAAGAAGATTTGTAACCAGGTGAAAAGGTTGGGTCAACTTACACTCTGACCTGACTACCGACAGTTGCGGTGCTTTTTAAAGATTAGTAGGGTCATTACCTAATACCTGACCATTGTGGACCTGATCTCACCCTCCTCTGTATATATATCCCTTGTTTTGTACTTCGCCTTAGTCTGTACTCGTCCCTGAAGATGTGAATTACACGAAAGTGCTTGGGAACTTCGTGTTTTGTTTTTCCTTGTGGTTTTCAGCATATATCTGGATCACGCGCACCCACAGTGATTTACTTGCATATATATATATATACTTCATTTTTAGTCCATTTAACACGCGGACTTTGAACATACAATCAACGACCTCACCAGCAAGGAATCGAACCCTCGACCTACTGGGTGTGACTAGGGAACGCTTACCGGCTAGGCCACAAGTGTCCTTGTGGCCTAGCCGGTAAGCGTTCCCTAGTCACACCCAGTAGGTCGAGGGTTCGATTCCTTGCTGGTGAGGTCGTTGAATATATATATATATATATATAATATTCAGAAATTCAGTGTAATTTCAAACGCCTCGCCATTGGAGAGACTGAGTTCAAGGTCGTCTGAGGGAAGACCGCGCTCTCGCACGTAGCGAGAGTTTGTGGAACTAGGCCTATATGATATTAAATGTAATTTACCGAGTTAATAGGGACGCGAATCATGAAATTAAATATCGGTTATTTAATTGAAAATAATTTTAGATTGTTTCCCAGTCTGAAAATGTTGCGTACGTCCTAATTAAGCTGTTAATCGTCTGGTAAATAAGTCACCCCTGGAAAGCGTGAACCAGTGAGCAAGTGTGGCTGGGCAGCTGTGAGAGAGGTCAAGGACCACCTCTGTGCGGTACCCAGGAGAGACGGATCGCGTGACCTGGTTCCTTCGTTTATTTAACATCAGTATTAACAAGTAAGTTTTATTCAATCTCAGACAAAGCTTGATAGGAGCAAACGGTGATGTGAGACAAAAGCTAACAGCCCCGGTTTTTTAGGGTTCTGTAGACCCCACGTGGTATGATAACGTCCACTGGCGGTATGAGAGTGGTAAAGCGAGCTGTATGACAGTCCACTGACCTGGGTTTGAGCCACCTGTTGAGTATGGTGAGAGTTGGAGTGAACCCAGCTGTCTAGGTGCCCAACTAACGACATGACGATCGTTTGGGGTCATCAACACTCCTCTACCTCGGCTCACAATACCACATATCTTCAAGCAGCTTAGTGAAAACCTTTTACTAACGGGAAGCTAAAACTTCTCTCAACTGTACAAGGTCTGATTAACTCACTCCCTTCCGTTTCATGGATGTACTGGGGGTAAAGTGAAGCCAGCTGAGTGATACAGGGTCACACACTGGGACCAAGAGTCCAGTGGAACTTAGAGGTACATTTCCAAGGTTGAGAAAGGCTGGTTTGGGCCTTAAACTACGGGTGCCTGATGGTTGTGCCTTAAAAAACTATGGAGTGCAGGTGGAATCTATGTGTTAGGTTAGGAAGCTTGGTTCACGGGTATTGGTGGACTCAGAAACTTCTTAATAATAGTGATAATATTTTTGTGTGTACTTAATACTATTTTTTTCAGTTACTAATGTATGCTGTGTGCATTTAATATTTCCTTATAATTTCAATCTCAGGTATAACCCCTGTTCCCCAGAGTAGTGTTTAAGTTAGGTTAGGAAGTGTGTATCTGTTGGGGTAATATAATTTTGCTGAGTGCCCTGAAGGCCTACTCAGGGTGGAGTTAATAAGTTCTATTTTTTATACTATTTTCTCAGTGCTGGCTATCATTTTGTTGAGTGCCCTTAAGGCCTATTCATTGTAGAGTTATTGATTTCCTATTTTTTTATAAAATCTTCTCAGTGATTGATATTATTTTGTTGAAAGCCCTTTAGGCCTGTTCCATGTGTGCAAGCAACATTTTTTAATATTTTTTAAACTTATTGTCCTCTAATGAGGCATTGCCTGAGGTTCTAATAATTTCAACATCATGTATAACTTTTATTCCCCAGAGTAGTATTTTAAGTTCAGGTTAAGAGGTGGGCATATTGGTGTACCATTATTTGATTGTGCTTGTAGTGTTGGAGGGAATATAAGTGTAAATTTAACAGTGTGTCTCATTCATCCCAGTCACAGACGCTATCCTTCCACGGGTCACGGACAAGTCATTTTGTTTAGTAAATTTAAGTGTTCTTGTGCTGATTCGGGATTTCTCTCAAAGGGGCGCTTCCACTGCAATTACCATCTAATAATCTTTAATAAAACCCAAGTCAAGTGAGAAATTAAAGTCCAGTAAATTCCGACCGGTTACATATATATATTTATTTAAATATATATATATATATATATATATATATATATATATATATATATATATATATATATATATATATATATATATATATATATATATACATACATATATATATATATATATATATATATATATATATATATATATATATATATATATATACATATATATATATATATATATATATATATATATATATATATATATATATATATATATATATTATATATATATATATATATATATAGGCGTAACCAAACAAAATAAAGTGAAGTAAATCAAAAGGGAATAAAAATATTTAAAGTAAACCTTTAAGAATTTAATTAAATTAAATGCTAACACAATAAAGAGCCTCGTAGGCTGTCACAATAAATTGATTCACTATCGAAACTTTTAAGACACAAATGACACTAAAACATCGAAACATCAAAAGAACTGCTTAAAAATATAGAATAAAAATAAAGCACTGGATTACATTAACATTGCATAAACATATAAAATAACTAACACTGAAATTAACTATGGTGAAACAACATTGAATTACTTAAATGTAACTAAGCAAGCACTGATGGACACATAAGAGACATGAATAGGTACTCACATAAATATACCACATTGGTGGCGACAGGAACAACACAGAAATATAATAAAGTATAAGTAACAGGTGACGGGTGTCACTCTAAAGAACGTGGAGTGAATGACAGGTGGACTGGACTGACTCCGTCTGCTGGTGGGTACTATATATAATACGGTGTGTCATACGGAGGCGAATTTTTTTTGTTTGAGTTTGAAAAATCGGCCCATGGTATTTATGATGTAGTTCTATGTGCAGAATCATGTGATATCTTCAGATTTGAAAAGTTTTCATTTTTTGCTAGGTAAATTTTAACTTGAAATCTTATGAAAATTCAGTATTCCCACCCTTTTACCAACACCACTAAATAGCTTATTTAAAGTAAAGTAAATGTATCAGGTTAATTTATTAGGATGAAAATGATCCAGAATAGTGAAACGAATGATCTTGACACATTTATTAAATTTAATATTCCTTTAGAAAACAAAATCATCAAATACAAAAACCGGTTTTACTACTACGACCCGGTGTTGCTGCACACCATAGAGAACATGTCTTTCTTGCTTCTGTTTCTACTCATCACCTCCCTGCTGACCACCTGAGCTCGGATGTAGCCTTCCCTCCTCTCCTGGCTGTACACGTGACTGCTGGCCTCGCTCACTTGCTGTACACAACGCTCTATACTCTGGGTGTGCGAGGGCCAGGCAGGGACATGCATGGGGTTGTCCAGGAAAGCTCTGACTTGAACATTGGTGAGGCTGCAGGTAAGAGGGGGCTCATTGCCAGCCTGGATGTTATCCAGATCTATGAGATCAGTGAGGGTCTTGGCACCTAGATTGACTTCAGGAGTCTTCCTGACCCTGAAGGAATCGTCACCAACTGATTCGTCATGCCCAGATCCTCTCATAAGTCTCATATCCAAGATCTTTTTGACTGCCACTCTTCTCTCCTCCTCATCCTTACTGCAGAGCATTGTCTGCAGAACTGCCTCGGGATGAGCATACCAGGAAGATCTCCTCACAGTCTGCTCCACAATCTGAACAACCTTCCTTGGCTGACTCCTCAGGAGCTCAAGCTGGAAGAGAACATGCCTCGGACCTTCGGAGAACGATGACTTGACCTTGGTGTTGAACCAATTTGGCAAGTAGACACTCACGATGAATTGGACAATAAGTCTCAGGTTATGAAGCTGGTTCCCTTTCAGTTTATGATGAGCGACCCAAATTATGCAGAACCTGAGAGCCGTTGTGAGCCACCTAGAATGTGAGACTGGACCTATCTGCAGGTAAGCAAGTCTATCAGGCATGACCCCAGTTTTGATGGCACTGCAAATCATGTAACCATAGTACTGGTCAGTACTCAGGTCTTCAATGACAGTATGTGCAAGCTCAACGAGTGGAGGGCCAACTGTGATTTTTTCAAAGCTCGGATTTATTTCTAACTCAGTGGCAGAGTCCAGCATTTTGCCAAGAGGACCAGACCATCTGTTGTTTGAAAGAGTCTTGCCATCCAGCTCCTGGATCAGATGTCTGAGTGGCAACTCGTTGGTGTGGAGGTCACAAACAATCCAGACCAGCTTCCTCCCAATCTTCCGCTCTATCCACTGTATGACCCCCCTTGCCACCCTGTGTTCGTGTTGGTGCTGTCCCCTCCAATGGCCTGCAGGGTCTGGTCTACGTTCCTCTCTCTGAGCCAGTTCACAATGTTATCTGCCACTATCTCAGCTGGTTTCCTGATGTCATCTTTCTCTGGAGTGAAATGCCACAAATACTTCCCTCCTGGTTCACTGCAGCAGGAGTAGTGTTCCTCCTTCACCATGGCAGGGAACAACTTGTCAGAATCTCCAACTTTCATGAACACTTTAGTGTCATCCCTTCTCCCATCAAAGAACAAACAATTGATTCCATTTTCTCTTATCCCCTTATCAAACTCCTCTTCTAGGTTACTGACAAGTTTCTCCTGAGCTCTCCTTACTTTGTTATGATCTATCACCAGGTGAACATCATCAGGTGTTATCAAACCACCGTCAATCCAGGCAGCTGTTGCTATCTCTGCAGTTTCTCTGAGACCAGTGTGGTGTCGCATGCTGGCCAGAGCTATGCTCGGGATATCTTTCCTATTTCGAATCTTATGCCTGGAAGGTTTGGGATCATTATTTTCTGGGTTAGGGACAAAGTCACCATTCTCCTGGTCAGCACTCGGATCAGCCATGGGGAAGTCATTAAACTCTGAATCAGCTTGACTCCAATCATCGACCTTTTTTACCTCACCCTGGGCCTTCTCAAGTCTCTTTTCCTCGGCAACTCTTCTCCTCTTCTGTCTCTCTGTGGCAGCCTCCTGTCTCTTGGACTCCGGAATATCTTGGCTAGAAATCATGAGAGCCCCTATACTGCCAGTCTTCTCTCTCTGTGCTTTGACAAATGCCAGTTCGATCACAGGAATCTTCAGTTCACGCTTGCAAATACAGGAGATGTGGGCCTCGGATTTACAGTCACGATCGCATCCAAACTCAGGACAGAGAACAATTGGGCACTTGCAAGTAATTATGTCAAATAACTGGTCCAGTTGCTTGGCAAAGCTGTCCTTAACTGCAAGTTTTCCTCTCCCAAGAGAGATATCTCTTGCCTTTTCCCAACTGGCTAGCAGTCTCTCACTAATCTTCTTCTGACTTGTTATGACTGAAGGCTTGAACTGAGCGTTAGCCAGAGTGTACTGTACCAAGACAGCTTTGGTCATATCACTGGCAATGTCTTTGTTTGTGTAAGTTCTTTGGTTCTTTTCACTGATTTGCCTGATTAAAACACCGTATCTCAAAGCATCTCTCAATGTAGGCAACTCCGACTTCAGGAGCTCTCTCCCAGACCCAAGATAGTGACTGAGATGGCTGGATTTTTGGTTCCTCGTCCTGACACAAGCAGCCATCGCAAATATTATCAACTTATAAATGCATCAGAATCGGAAACAGAAAAAAATATTGTTAGTTGGGTTGTTAAAGAATGAAATCAGAAAGCAATGTTCACTATTTAATTGTAATGCACTAATGCAGCTGTACGTTAGATTTTCGATAAATTTCACGCTAAAATTTACCTAGCAAAAGGTTGCAAAATATTAAAACTGAAATTATTTTCTGTTTATATACACTAAAATCTACCAAAAAAGTGATGGGCCATTAGTTTTAGCTGATCTTCCCTCCTATGACACACCCTAGTGTGACAGTTGCCTCAACTTTGTCCTACAATGCTATTCAAAATTTTGATGTTGCATATTGACATAAAAAATACCCACGTGCAATTTTTTGAAGATTCATGCATATTTGAGTGAGCACCAACAATTTGAAAAATAGCGATTTTGCTTATACGGCATACGCGCCTATATACGAGATTACACAACCCTCATAACGGATATTAACACAAATCATTTGCCTGTCTTAATTACACGCTGTTATCACTAACACTAAAAAGTTAATCATTCCTATTCTCTCATGGTACATTAAGGGGTTTTATTATATATTCACAAGGTATTATTTCTCTTGAGCAAGAAACCATGATTTCTGTTCGGAAACAGATGATCGTTTACGCTGTTTAGGAATGCGGAGTCTATCATTTTCAACTACTTGAAGGACTTCTTGAAAGCGCTCCTCATCCCTAGCAACATTAAGAAAGTCATGGCAAAGTCTTACACCACGCTCTGCAGCCTCATTGACGACCTGAAGCTTGTTCACAACCCGTTTCATGTTCAGGTAGTCGTCATTATCCGCCCATTCACTGGCTGGACTGTGGAGAAACTGATAAGTTATGCCTAAAATGGTGAAGAACCGGCTTGAGTCAGGCCCAATTAGGTCCACCAGGGCAGTGCCACTTTCTGGGACAGGTGGAAGATATGGCTTTCCATAGCCCTCATGATTGAGCCCCACTCTCTTAGTAACTTCAGTGCCTTCATGGCAAAGAAGGGCCTTCCTCATCTCCTCTTTTGTCCTTTCTTGTACTTGGGACGAGAACAAAGCCAGTGGGGCCAACTCCTCAGTTAGGTACCAAGTGTGTCTACCGAGTGCCACACGTGCTTTGTCAACTATTGTGGCGCCATATGGGGCAAATTCAGCCAAGGTTTCGACCAAATTCAAGTTATTCACTGGCACACTTGCTGTAACGGGGCAAACAATCCACCATGGGACATAAACAGCGACTGTGAACACAGCAAACCGTTCTAACTTGCTGATTTGACTTTTAGTCACAACCTCGGCTTTGGTAACTGCTCTTTGATCTGGCCTGACAAAAGAACAATCTTGAGGGTATAGAGCAGTTTAGCCATCCACCTTGCTTTGTGAAGTGCGCCGGGGTAGACCATCGTGAGGTTCACTGGCTCGGATCCTTTAGCTACAAGCAGCAGACAAAGCTCAACCAGCTCCTTGTAGTCGCCACGTGTAAATGGTTGGGCTAGAGATTCACGGAAGAAGTCAGCCATCTCCAGGCATTGTGGGGTAGTAGTAGTAATATTTCTTTTTTTCATTGTACGCCAGTTGAGAGAAATGGGTCTTGAACCTAGAAATGCAATTATTGGGATTATTGTATTTCGTACTAATCTATAATATTGTTTTAGGGGTATTAACATTGATATGATCAATCATTTGCTTGGTGTTAGTATATCTTATAAGTCTAATAAAAGAAATTCCACTAAATTTGTTCATTAGATAAAAATATTCCTTGTTATTTTGTAAAGCCGACGGTGCTAGCTCAAACATGCACCTATCTCCAAGAAAATTTACGGGGGTGTTCCTAAATAAATACACAACACTAAAACTTTGAACAGCATTGTAGGACCATTTTTTTTTTTTTTTTTGGAGGGCAACGGTCACACCCTACTGTTCACCTTTGCTCAACACTAGTTCGATTCCCTTCCTAAATGAAATTGTAACTTCTGGCAAGAACATGTTGATATTCGGTGGGGAGGAGGGGTTTAGGGGAGGGAGTTGGTATGGGCCAACTTAACAGTTGATCTGGCTGCTCCCAGAAGAGCGCCAGGTACGTCTTGACCCTTCAGTCGTCAAGGATGAAGTGTGAGCGTATATGTGTGCTTGTGTGTGTGTGTGTGTGTGTGTGTGTGTGTGTGTGTGTGTGTGTGTGTGTGTGAGCAATGTCTGCACAATGGCACCCAGTCTGAGTTCTTTCCCATCCAACCAGAGGTAAACCAAAGATGTGTACTGGCACAAACTCTCTGTTCCATTTTCTTAGCTGCCTTCCTTACTCGTGCCAGTGCCAATTTAGCTGGCAGGGTGGACATCGCGTACCGGAATAAGGGTCTTTTCACCATAAGACGATTCCAGACTGGGATAAAGGTGTCGGCAGCTTTCATTACTGTACTTCAGTATGCAGACGATCTAACCCTCGTCGCTCACACTGAACTCGAGCTACAGGAGATCCTGCACTCCTGCGCAGATGTGTATGCACACTTTGGCCTTGGGGTGGATGTTAGAAAGACTCAAATTCTCTTTCAGCCTGCCCCAGGTTCAGTCACACCTCCACAATCCATCCAGTTTAACGGTACTACCCTCTCTAATGCTACCCACTTTCAGTATCTCGGCTTCCACCTGTCCACCACATCGATGAAAAGATTCAACATAGGATCAGATATGCACCTCAACCCTTTGGCAGACTCCATACCCGTATCTTTAGCTGTAGGTCGCTGAAATTATCTACAAAGTTGCACGAATATCAAGCGGTGGTCCTCCCCACCCTGTTATATGGAAGGTACCACAAGGCACTTGAAAACTTTCACCAACGAAGTCTACGGTCCATCCTCTGATTTCACTGGGAGGACAAGAGAACAAATACCAGTATTCTTGCTGACACCAACTGTAGGAGCATCGAGGCTATCATTATCCATGAAAAACTGCATTGGACTAGTCATGTTACCCTCATGGACGAGAGTTGACTGCCAAAGCAGCTACTTTACAATCACCTAACGAATAGTAACTCTGGTGGCAACTGAAAAGGTATAAGGATAGCCTTGAGACAAACCTGAAAAAAGATCCAAATCGATCCCCTCACCTGGAAGACGCTTAACTCCACATCGTAACGAAGGTGACATCCTTTAGAACTCATATCATTGTATCATGGCTGAGTGATCGTCATACTTGATTCCGAATGAAAGCAAAGTAGTAGTAGTAGTAGTAGTAGTTTTAGTAGTAGTAGGAGGCCCGGGCGGTGTGGGTGGGTTGGAGTGCCTTCCCTGAGCTAAAGTGTTATTGGTGGGGATATACTTAGTTTGTGGGACCGAGAATTTCACAGTGTGTCGGTGAATATGGGATGTCACCTTGAGCATCGTCGCCGACGGCTCTTCTCATGGGGGGTGCCCTACACAACCGCGTGCGTGCATGCCCCTACTACCCGGACACCGCAGGCCAGCCCGTCACCTCTTTGCCCTTTACTCATAAGAACTAGTTTCTTCTTCTGTATGGGACCAAAGCAGAGGTCGGAGGCGGTAGTATCTGTAGCCCAAGGTGCTGTTCACTATGCCAGGTAACAGACATTGCTGCGTCTGTGCTAGCCAGAACCAAAACTGCACAAATTGTGAATGTGCGAGAAACAACCGACCATGTGTGGATTGCAGAAAGGAAGACCATTGTCTTAACCCACGTCGCAGGGTACCGACACAGGTGGCCACAGTGGATATCGCCGGGACCCAACCGCCCGATGATATCCTAAATGATAGCAGTGAGTCTACTCATCCCGAAAATGTAGCACTAATAAATGCTGCTCCCTTAGTAGCAGATGTCCACGAGGAGAATGAGAGACAGCCACCTCAGTGGAATGGCATGTCGATGGAAAATGCAGACATATGGGTCAAAGAAACCTACTCAGAAATTGTCAGGTGGTCGCCCGCTAACCTATTTGAACCACCCAAGTGTGCGGCCACCAAAGAAATGATTCGGGAGATGATTAACCTCATGGCTGATTACACTCAGGACCGCTTCCTCGCCCCTTTAGCTCTTCAAATACTGGCAATAATATCACATCTATATTGTCAGAGGACACGCACAAAGACTAAGCACAAAGAAAATGCGGCAGCAATATAGAGAAGATTGGCGGTGTGGCAGACTGGGGCCCTTGATGATCTCCCATGTAAAGCAAGAACACTGCAGGAGAGACTAAAAATTACGGGTGACGGAAAGCAAAACACCGATGACGTGGCAAGGAAATTTGGAAACAAAATGCTTGTTGGAAAAGTGTCTCTGGCGGTAAGATCTCTCATAGAGGAATCCTCCGGTGGGGTTATGCAAATAAACAGAGACATTACAACTTCTAAAAGATAACAATCCCCCTGTAAGTGATGAAGAAGGCATCAGGTTCGAGGGTGACTATATCCCACCAAACGCTGTCCTGTTCGAGAAAATAAGAGGAGAGTTGGTGTGGAAAAAGGCACTGAAGTCTCTAGGAGGAGCCGGCCCTTCAGGTCTGGATGCAAACGGTTGGAGAGACATCCTCAGCACAAACAAGTTTGGCCCTGTAGCAAGCGATCTCTGCACTGCTATTGCCGTCCTTGCAAGAAAGCTGGCATCCTCTTGCTGCCATCACCTCCAAACCCTGACGGCCTGCCGCCTTATTCCTCTGGAAAAAAAACCCAGGATGTAGGCCTATAGGGGTGGTGGAAGTGCTGAGGCGGATCATCGGAAAATGCATAATGGAGGTGGTAAAGGATGATGTCAGGGCAGCAGCAGGGAACCTTCAAGTGTGTGCTGGCCACCAGGCTGGCGGGGAAGCCGCCATTCACGCTATGAGATTGATATTTGAGCAACGTGATTGTAAGGCCGTTCTCCTAGTGGATGCTTCAAACGCATTCAACATACTTAACCGCAAGGCTGCACTGCACAACATCAAGAGCAAGTGTCCAAGCTTTGCAATGTATGTTGAAAACTCGTATAGGAATCCATCATACATCTATATAGTAAACAACAAGGCTCTAAGAGGTGATACCATCTTACAGTCAACCGAGGGAACAACACAGGGGGACCCTGTTGCAATGGCAATGTATGCAATAGTCCTATCAGTGCTCCAACAAGAAATAAAATGTGAAACACCTGAGGTCAAACAAGTGGCGTATGCTGATGACCTTACAGGAGCAGGAAAAGTGGAGGGCATCAAGAAGTGGTGGAACTTGGTAACATCCCGAGGTCCACAAATAGGGTACCACCCAAACGCCAGCAAGTCCTTCCTCATTGTGAAGCCAGAACATTATGAACGGGCAATGGAGGTGTTTGGCGGAAGTGAGTTCAAAATAACAAAGGACGGCCAAAGACATCTAGGCGCAGTAATTGGCACTACGGACTTCAAGACCGAGTACGTAGCGGGAAAGGTGAATGAGTGGGTTAGTGAAATCCAAGCTCTGTGTGAGATTGCTAACACAGAGCCGCATGCGGCTTTTGCTGCATTCACCCATGGAGTCGAGCATAGTTGGAACTACCTGATGTGCACTATAACTGATATCGAACCCCTCCTCCACCCTCTGGAAGAAGCTATCAGTGTCAATTTCATTCCCAATTTAGTGAAACAACCCCTTTTAACCCCAGCAGAAAGATCACTCCTTGCACTTCCATCAAGACTGGGAGGCATGGGACTAACCAATCCAGAGGAGATTGCTGCCACCGAACATCAAAATTCACTTAAGCTCACGGCAGCCCTCACATACCACATAATAGCCCAGAATGCAACAGGGAAGATGGATACCAGTGAAGTAAGCAAGATTCGTAGGTCCATCACGACAGAACGACAACACTTCCAAAATGATAAGCTGCAGCAACTGTTGCTGCAGGTACCAGAAAATTAAAAAAAATATAGCTATAGAGCAGGAGGTGGGCGCCTCGAACTGGTTAACTACGTTACCCATAAGAGCAAATGGTTTCAGTCTCAATAAACAAGAATTTACAGATGCCATTGCTCGAGGGACGGTTGGCCAGTAGAAGGTTTGCCCTCCCAATGCGTGTGTGGCTCTTCCTATGACGTTGATCACGCCATGGTGTGCAAGAAATGGGACTTCATATGCATGAGGCATGACGAAGTAAGGGACCTCACAGCAAATATGCTGAAGGAAATCTGCCGGGATGTCATAATAGAACCGACCCTCCTTCCTTTGGAGGGTGAGATCTTCCAACATAGGACTTCAAACACATCAAATGAAGCCCGTGTTGACGTCAGTGCTCGAGGTTTCTGGATGCAGGGACAGCCAGCTTTCTTCGACATCAGGATTTTTCATCCCATGGCCACATGTCACCGTGACCTAGCTCTTGATGCTGCACACAGGAGGAACGAGAACGACAAGATAAGGGCATATGGAGAGAGAACTCAAAACGTTGACCAAGGCCGCTTCACTCCTCTAGTGTTCACAACCTCTGGTGGGATGGGACCAAGTGCAAGATGTTTCTACGCCAGACTCGTGGAGGTGATCTCCGAACAGAAGCAGCAGCCCAGAAGTTATGTTACAGCCTGGATGAGATGTCTCCTGTCCTTCTCTCTCCTTCGGTCGGCTTTGCTCTGCCTTAGGGGAACGAGAGCTTCTGCCCCAATGCCGACAACTGTTGCAGATATCGACTTTGAGGCTATAGTCACTGAATGCGGCATAGATCTGCGCTCAACTAATTCAACACAGATAGGATAGCTACTTATGTGTTTGGATATTTAATATTAAGGTAATAAAATGGCGGCGAAGGTGTGGTTATTGGGGGAGGCTGGAGGCTAAAAAAAAAAAAGTAGTAGTAGCAGTAGTAGTGTGGGTGTGTGTATGTAGTTTATCCTTCGTACAATAATTTAACCCCTTGAGTACATTATCGTACATAAGGTAATAAATGACACTGTGGTGGTTAAGAAGTCGTACTCATGGGATTAACAAGTCATAGTGGTGGAGGGTAAAGAAATCTTTGATCAATAGCGTCATTTTCTGTACATGGAATTTTGGCATTGTCCTCATAAAGAGGGGTCAAGATTTTCCTTCTAATTATATTTTTCATCGTAAATTACTAATATGTCACCTCGTGAATTTATCGTCAGTGTGGAAATATCTATGATATAAGCATACATCACTTACAACATATGTCATTGTAATCCGCGATGTAGGCCTATGAGTTTCCTATAGAAGCTCCTTTAATCCTATAACAATGCTCTTTTATAATTATATAACCTTTTAACGCCATTTGTTAACAAATAGTAGTATCTCGACCCTACCGCAGGACATTGTTGAGACACTCGAATTTATCAACGTTGTTTAGCATACTCGCCTAATCAAATCTTACGTTCTATGTCACTGACCCCTTTTTCTTGTACCTATGACGTCGTAAACCCTTATCATGGTCTAGTTACGTCAATCAGAGAAATGTTATCGTATTCGTATGACCCCAGTTGATGTTGTCAGTGGTGTGTTTTTCAGGACAGACGATGTTATTGTGGTCTAATTTTTCCTTCCTCGTGTCACCATTCAATAAACGCAGATTAAACTTAGTTGTCCAGTTTCTATTAAGTGTTACGAACCCCTCCACCGATTGTCATGATCTACCTACCCAGCACCACGAGCAGCGCCATCTAGGGACGAGACACGAGTATGACTCGTCTTAGTTACCACTCCGGGGTTTCCCTTCTCCATATCCTGGTTGTTGCGTCACTTCCTCCAAGTCTTCTTTGTCAGCTCGAATTCGAGGAGAGAGCACTTGGCTCTGGGAAGTGACCACAGGATCACCTATCCTGGAAACCTACGGCACTACCTACCGTCTTCTACAATACTCAGCCTTGCTCGTCAGCCATCTCAGCTCCGCACTTAAGTATTTGTAATCTTGTATTGCCTCCCCCACGTCCACTTGCTTCAAATTATCGTATGTTGTATTAATATGTATATACTGTTAATGTTTAGGTTAAGTATGGTTAAGGGTCAATTATAGATAGCTGAATGTTTTGTTAAGGAATTTATGGTACTTTATTATATACAACAAAAGCTCTCATCCTTTGTCTACCCTTTTATAGTCCGATTGTCTTTGTTTTTTTTTTGTTGTTACCTGTTGGGATCTGGGTAGACGTTTAACTATATTATAAATCCCCAACTCGTAACAAATGGCGACCGTGACAGGACTCGACCTTAAGTACCATATTCTTTCCTCCCTTGTTACTCGTTTTTAATTATTCCTCCCAGTCACTTCACTTCACAATTGCTTTACGGTGGTTTAAAGTTTCCTTCATATGTGTGTGCATATATTGGTATTATCGTACAGTATGAGTGACAGACGTAGGATATTAGGTTCCAAGTGTCATAAGGCCTACCTGTTATTACACGTGGTAGTCGTGTAGTAAGTCTTATCGAGTGTAGGGAAGAATCCGGATCTGTTTAATGCCGTACCCTCACTCCAGAGTAGGCTGTTCCATAGTCACTAGTTTAGGGTGAAGTGATATCTTGGGACGCCCCGCTCTACCAGGACCCCATAATTATAAAACCTCAATTATTGTTCTTCTCATTATCTCATTCAGGGTCAATCATACCAAACTCCAGGGTTGTTAATCCGGATCTTTATATAAATGCCGTAATACGCCCTTCCTCTTTCAAGTATATCAGGGTTGTTAATCCGGATCTTTATATTAATGCTGTAATACGCCCTTCCTCTTTCAAGTCTCTTATCCTTATCTAAGGATCTTCTCAGAAGAACAATAATCATAAGTGTAATTTCCCTATGTATAACTTGGTTAGTTTCCGGGACTTTCTGGTTATCCACTGCCGTGATATTTTCTAGGGTAATCCACTTATCTTATCTTTTGACCATTAGTTAATTTATCCTATTTTTCTTAATGGCCACCTCAGGTTTTGATCTCCAGGATTTTATTGAAAATCCTTCCGTAGCTAAATTACGTGTTAATATCCTGAAGAAAGAATGGAAAGAAATAGCCAACTATTACAATATCCCATTTTCACAGCAACTGACTAAGGAAATGTTAAAAAATTATGTGATTGAAGTGTTGGTTCAACAAGAAGTTTTAAAAGAATCCGCTGTTGACAGATTAACGCCCATGTCCAAGAAACTTCAACCACTATCCACCACCCCTCCTCACTCAGAAGTTGCCTCAGGTCTGGCTAGCCCTCAAGAAGAAACACAACGAATAGACGCCTTAGAACTAGAACGAGCTAGGTTCGAGTTCCAAATCAAAATGAAAGAACTCGAGTTGGAACAGGCCAAGTTGGAGCAGGAGGCCAAGTTGGAACAGGCCAAGTTGGAGCAGGCCAAGTTGGAGCAAAAGTTGGAGCATGAGGGAAGGTTGGAACAGGCCAAGTTGGAGCATGAGGGAATATCGGAACAGGCCAAGTTGGAGCATGAGGAAAGGATGGAACAGGCCAAGTTGGAGCAGGAGGTTAGACTGAAAGAACTACAGGTGAGAGAGATAGAAGTCACCTTAACATCGGAGTTTAAATCAAAAGAAGTGGCATTAAAAGAGAAACTAGCTGCATTTAACCCTGCTACTGCTTCTTCCCTTGTTCCCGGGTTTGATGAATCCGATATGGACGGGTCATTTAGGACTTGAGAAAATAGCAGGGAAGAATGAGTGGCCCAAGGACCAGTGGGTGTCAGTGTTAGTTCCTAAATTATATGGTAAGGCTCGTAGAGTTTATAACTGTTTAGACCAGACTGATGACTATGATAACGAAAAAAAGAATATCCTCACCTCTTATGCTATCACGCCAGATGGATACCGGCAGAAGTTTCGTAAACTAACCAAACCATTTTCACACACCTTTGTTGAGTTTGCTCAAGAAAAGCTTAGGTTTTTTAAGAAGTGGTTAGAGGCTACAGAGACCTCCACATTTCAGGATTTGTTAAATTTGGTAGTCCTGGAGGAGTGGAAGAGCAAGATACCATTTCACATCTTGAAGCATGTGGAGGAGCGTGGAGAGGTTAATTTAGGGCGTGCTGCTGAGCTGGCTGATGCGTACGCCTTGCTGGTGGAGTCACTGGGCAGTAGAGAACGTGGTACTTCCCGACATGTTAGGTCCTCCTCTGATGATAACCTTGGGGGCGTGAGTGGTAGGTCGAAAGGTCCCACACCTACTCCCCCCCCCGATGCAACCAAGCTTACTTGTTCTTACTGTAAAAACCCAGGCCATACAATCCAGACTTGTAAACACCCAAAGTGTCGAATTGCTAAAAGTAGTTCCCTGGATCCCAAATCCAAACCAATTGCAAATACCAATGTGGAAAGGCCCCATCAGGATCTCTTCTCTTCATTCACCTATGAGGGAAAAATTTCAATCATAGAGGGGTCTCGTTCTTTCCCTATTCGTATACTACGTGATACGGGCGCAGCACAATCTATCCTCCTGTTTAACGTCATTCCTGATATATCTACCGCATTTACTAATGAGAGTGTTCTAATTTCAGATCTCTCATCCCATTCTTCCTATCCTTTAGCTAAAGTGCACCTCCAATGTCCCTTGATTACTGGGGAAGTGCAAATAGCCATTAGGAAAGATCCAATGCCTGTGAGGGGCATTCATTTATTTTTGGGTAATGACTTGGTAGGAGATCTAGTGGTTCCCAACATAAAGACAGTCCACTCTCCCTTACCTGTAGATTCCACCACTGACCTTAAAGAAACTATTCCGCATCTTTTCCCATCTTGTGCTGTCACCCGGTCACAGAGTGTGCGAAATGGGCCCTCTTCATCTAAAACCACCTCTAATATCTTCCTACCCACAGAAGATCTGTACAATAAGACCATTAGTAAGGATGAGCTCATTACAGCCCAACAATCTGATCCATCTTTGTTCAAACAGGTGATGAAAGACCTCAGTGTGGACCATTGTACATCTTCGGCTTACCACCCACCGTCCCAAGGTTGCTTGGAACGGTTCCATCAAAACTTTCAAATCAATGCTAATAAACTATCTCCTCTCAACTATATAGTCCATACTCTTGATCGCAAAAAAGATTCACATCTTGTTCACATTAATCTCATGAAACTTTACCATTCCAGGCAGTCAGAGGAAGACATCCCAGAGGCTATAAGCCAACCTGTATTGCATACGGTTTTGTCAGGGCCGGAGCCGGAGACAGATGACATGGACCTATTGGAGAATTTAGACTTCCCTCTACCTAAAGAAAACCCTGCTAACAGTCACATACTCAACAACTTGGATGAGTATTTTTCTGTTCTGAATCCATCTCAAGCAAAAGATCTCACTAAGTTATTATCAACATTTCCTAAAGTCACGTCAGACCTCCCAGGTTTTGCATTATACTTAAACATGATATTTAGCTAATCTCAGATGATGTACAACCCATTAGGCAATCAGCATATCGACTAAATCCACAAAAAAAAAGAGATAATGAAAAAGGAGGTAGATTTTTTGTTAAAACATAACTTAGCTGAGCCTAGTACCTCCCCCTGGGCTTCACCTTGCCTTCTCATTCCAAAACCCGATGGCACTTTTCGTTTCTGTACCGATTATCGTAAAGTGAACCAGGTCACTGTCTTAGACTCCTACCCTTTACCTTTGATTGAAGATATAATAGACAGCATAGGCTGTGCAAAATTTATCAGTACCGTGGACCTGTTGAAAGGATATTATCAAGTGGGACTCACGGATAGGGCAAAAATAATCTCGGCATTTATAACTCCATTTGGTCTTTTTCAATATTTGGTTATGGCGTTTGGCTTTTCTAATGATCCAGCCACATTCCAGAGGACCATCAACTACCTAATTCAGGACCTAGGTGGGACGTTCGCCTACCTGGATGACCTGGTGGTGGTGTCGGACGGCTGGGACGAACATCTGGTGCGTTTGGAGATACTGTTCGCACGACTGCAAGAGAGTGGATTCACCATAAACCTGGCTAAATCTGCTTTTGGCCGGGCCTCAGTGACTTACCTGGGACATATCGTTGGGCATGGTATGGTGAGACCCAAGGACGCAAACGTTAAAGCCATCTTGTCCTTCCCCACTCCAAGGACGAGGAAGGAACTCGTGCACTTCCTGGGGATGTGCGGCTACTACCGTCGGTTCTGCAGCAACTTCTCCAGCGTTGCCGGACCCCTCACAGACCTTACCAGTTCTGCGGTCCCTTACATCTGGAACCAGAGGTGCGACCAGTCTTTCCACCGCCTCAAAGCCTTCCTTGCCTCCAAGCCTGTAGTCCACCCCCCTGACTACACCTTGCCCTTCCATCTGCAAATCGACGCTAGCGGTGTCGGAGTGGGGCTGTGCTCCTACAACCCGACCCAACCACTGATGTCCTTCACCCTGTGGCATATTACTCCGCCAAGTTGAAAAAACATCAGACCAACTACTCGACCATAGAGAAGGAGGCCCTGGCTCTGGTGTTGGCAATAAAGAAGTTTGAATGTTACCTCCAGTCTTGCCCACAAACAACCCTCGTCTTCACCGACCATAACCCACTCACGTTCATCCAAAACAACAAGACCTCCATCCAGCGAATCCTCCGCTGGGCTCTCCTCACCCAGCCCTATAATCTACAAGTCCACCACATAAAGGGGGTGGACAACCTGATTGCAGACTCCTTATCCCGAGCTCCAGTGGAAATGCAGCAGCTACTCTCCAGACGCACCAGGTGATCACCTCCTTCGCGCCCGCGCTACGGAGGTCTTTGGAGGGGGGGTGTGTTACGAACCCCTCCACCTATTGTCATGATCTACCTACCCAGCACCACGAACAGCGCCATCTAGGGACGAGACACGAGTATGACTCGTCTTAGTTACCACTCCTGGGTTTCCTTTCTCCATATCCTGGTTGTTGCGTCACTTCCTCCAAGTCTTCTTTGTCAGCTCGAATTCGAGGAGAGAGCACTTGGCTCTGGGAAGTGACCACAGGATCACCTATCCTGGAAACCTACGGCACAGTGACTACCTACCGTCTTCTACAATACTCAGCCTTGCTCGTCAGCCATCTCAGCTCCGCACTTAAGTATTTGTAATCTTGTATTGCCTCCCCCACGTCCACTTGCTTCAAAGTATCGTATGTTGTATTAATATGTATATACTGTTAATGTTTAGGTTAAGTATGGTTAAGGGTCAATTATAGATAGCTGAATGTTTTGTTAAGGAATTTATGGTACTTTATTATATACAAAAAAAGCTCTCATCCTTTGTCTACCCTTTTATAGTCCGATTGTCTTTGTTTTTTTTTTGTTGTTACTGTTGGGATCTGGGTAGACGTTTAACTATATTATAAATCCCCAACTCGTAACATAAGTTAATAATTTAAATTGCCATGAAATATATATATGAGTATATTCCGGAAATTAGGCCTTCAATAAGTGTAAAATCCACAAATGTAACACCTAATAATGTTTCTCTGATGCTCAACGGATGAATCATTACTAAATTTCGTTTTCTTAACAATAAGAATCTTTGAATAAGTGTCATTGTGGTAGTGTTGCGGATACTTAATATGATATAGACTGTGAGGATCTGTTGCACCTAGCTAGATGTACAAACACACACACACATACCAAAAAAAAACACTAGTGGTAAAGTGATGAAAAATGGGCACGTATATTATGCTATTCCTGGGATCTTGGGTACTTAGGAAGATATATGGACAAGAAAGCGCACGGAGAGAGAGATGAAGTAGTGGAAAGAAGAGAGAAAAAAAGGCAGACACTAACAAGAGAAATCCTTATGCAAAAAGCCTCTAATTATTTTCATTAACAGTACAGACTAAATCTTGACAGTGATTCAACAGATGATATTTCAGACTCGGTAGTAGACTGATAAGTAGCTTATTATAATGTATATCTTTGTTGATTACGAAAATTTCTTCTGCCAAAATGAAAACGTGGATAAGATAAATCTTGATAAAATCACACGGGAAAATGGAAACAACGGAGCACCTTAGCTTTCGTCTTTATTCAAGACATCTTCAGAGGCAACTGGATTACATGGACAGAGAGAGGCTTAAATATACAGGGTGACCTTAAAAACATGAGGTCAGGTCATAATGATGTCATCCACTAATCCCCACACCAACACACACGTAGAGGAGCTTAAGAGAAGGGGGGTGACGTGACTAGTCAGGTCAGGTCAAAAATAAAGGACCCACAAAATAATTATCATACATCTAGATCAAAGGTTTTCAAAGCATTTTTAACCTTGGGCCACTGACAAATAAATTTACGTAACATATCAGTTTTGAACTTACCATCACTAAGGTTTATTGATTTTAATTCCTTAATCAAACTAGCTTCAACCAGAAGTCTTTCTGTGACACAAGGTGATTTAAATACTTCTAAGGTTTATTCCTAACATGAACGAACAAGGCACTGCTTTCAGATGCTGTTCTGATATTATACTTGTGTTGTTTGATTCTGAGCTGCAGTGTTTTTCCTGTCTGTCCTACATAATTACAATTACATTTGCTACATGGAATACAATAAACACTTCCATTTACATTCAAACTTGGGCTATTCCTTTTTAACATATTGGTAATGGTTGAGTCATACTTGAAAACTAACAATGTCCTGACAGATGACAGGTGTTTATCTCAATACCACTGTTCCCATTAAAACTGGTTTAATCAAAACACAGCTTTAAACGATGCAACAAAATATATTTAACAAAAAAATATTATGAATATTTGCTCTCCATCCATGTACGGACAAAAGGCCTCAAATCAATTCACTCAAAATAATGTTATCTCCACCAAACACAATGCTCTCTCACTACTACAATGCTCTTTAGACTATAATGAACATATTACACTTTAGTTAACACCATAATTATCAATGATTGCCCAGATAATAATAGATAAATGTGCACCACACAAGCTTGGCCCTCCTATCCTCCTCAACCTAGCCACAGAGAGACCTGCCAAAACAAAAACAATGTCCAATACTTTCTTTTTTCATCAACATATAATTTCTAATTATTTTTAAGCTTCACAAATGCTTCTTACAGTCTTTCATAACTGTAAAAAAATATAATACATTCTACCAAGTTTACATAATGAAACAAATTCTAATATGCATACAAATATACAATAATCAAGACATTTTTATAAGTCTTTACTATAATCTTGAAATTTTACAGAAAACGTGACAATAGAAACTAAACAAGTGATCGTGGGCCCTTTGTGCCCGGTGACGAGTCCGGTGGTCCAGTTTACCGAGGCGTGAAAATTCTAACGCTCGGGCTTGGCTAGAGCACAACCGCCGGCCGGCTGACAGCGTACAGCGACATCGTTTTCCAAATGGTCGTGGTTGTTATAATCATGGTCGTGGTTGTTCTAATCATGGTCGTGGATGTTATAATCATGGTCGTGGTTATTATAATCATGGTCGGGGTTGTTCTAATCATGGTCGTGGACGTTATAATCATGGTCGTGGTTGTTATAATCATGGTCGTGGTTGTTCTAATCATGGTCGTGGATGTTATAATCATGGTCGGGGTTGTTATAATCATGGTCGGGGTTGTTATAATCATGGTCGTGGTGGTTATAATCATGGTCGTGGTTGTTATAATCAAGGTCGTGGTTGTTATAATCATGGTCGTGGTTGTTATAATCATGGTCGTGGTGGTCTAATCATGGTCGTGGTTGTTATAATCATGATCGTGGTTGTTATAATCATGATCCTGGTTGTTATAATCATGATCCTGGTTGTTATAATCATGGTCGTGGTGGTTATAATCATGGTCGTGGTTGTTATAATCATGGTCGTGGTTGTTATAATCATGGTCGTGGTGGTTATAATCATGGTCGTGGTTGTTATAATCATGGTCGTGGTTGTTATAAACATGGTGTTGCCTCTGAAGATGTCTTGAATATAGACGAAAGCTAAGGTACTCCGTTGTTTCCATTCTCCCGTGTGATTTTATCAAGATTTATCTTATCCACGTTTTCATTGTGGATTTACATGAAATATGGTCGTGGTGGCTATAATCATGGTCGTGATTGTTACAATAAGGGTTGTACCTGAGACTAACACAGGTAGAATGAACCCCACACCTAATGTTTAATCTCAATAAACCCAGATTAACCTCACCTAATCAACAGGATTAGAGACCATTAGGAATGTACCACCAATACCGATACATTTCACACTGGATTAATAAAAACATTTAATCACATTTCCAATAGCTAATGTCTTACAGATACTGTAAGTATCTAGTATACTATAGGAAGGGAATAGAATAAAGGTTAGAATAATTAGTTAAAGAAATATTCGCCATAAGGAGAGGTTAAAATCATAAAAAAAAAATTATTATCAATCACCGATGATCATTCCGAGATAAATTATATTATGATGAAAAGTGACCTTGATTCTGGTTAGATTAGTCGCCATCTGCTTAAGTCATCACCTGTGTTAAGTCATCATAGTCATCATCTACGTTAGTCAGTTTTAGGCCCATCTCACATGACTGACCGAACATCGGTGTTCTTTCCGCGCGAGGGTGTTAGTTTTCAATGTGTCTTATTATTTACGCTGGTGGATGTAAGACCAGCTACCCTCACTGACGCAGCTATTGTCAATTTGGTGTTATTCTTGTTTATAAATGCCTTCTAATCTGTCTCAAGTCTATCCGTCTTGTCTACTGCCATCCCAACTGTCTGTTCGTCTGCGTGGTGTTTGACTGTAAGCCCGACTGTACTCTTTGTGTCGTCAAATCTGTCTGTCTTATCCGTTGTTGGCGTGTGTCTGCCTGTTTGTCTAATGTGAACCAGTCAGTAAACTGTCAACCTGTCTGTCTGTCTGCCTGTCATATTAGTTGCCATATTGTCTATTTGTGCATGTATGAATCTGTCTATATTTTGTCAACCTCCTGTCTGTTTCACTATCTATATTCACCCTGTGTCTATTGTAGTCATGTCTGTCTGTCTGTATGTATGTGTCTGTCTTATATGTTGTCTTTGTCTTTCATAAGTCTGTTTATCTGTCTGTCTTTCTGTGTGTCCTTGATTCTGTCTGTATTATGTCTATGTCTTTAGTTTGTCCGCTTCTCTCTCTCTCTCCATTTCTATCCGTACTATCTCTGTCTTTATTTGTATAACTCTATGTCTCTCCATTACACTACTCTTATATCTAGCACTTTTTCTTCCTTATTAAATAGGCGATTTTAATATGGCATTCTGGGAACTTTAAAAAACACATCCCTCTATTCATACCCCCACCTCTCACTATCCCTCTCTCCCATCTCCTTTCCTCCCTCACCTCTTAAGGATAATAATGCTTCAGTCTCTCTTCTTCTCCCTTTCTTTCTTCTCCATGCATTCCTGTTATTATCTTTTTATCTCTTCTCCTTTTCCACGTAGAGTCAGCCACAGGAATAAGAATACACTGTAGCCTCGTAAGGTCCGAAAATGCTCTGGTAACGTTGAAACTGTGCATCCAGACGCATGATGAAACTCAGCTCCCCCCCATCTCTAACTATTTTCTGTGTCCCCTTTTTTATTCTTCTATTTACTCATCTTCCTTCCTTTACTAATCCAAACAACATGGAAAAAAAAGTAGGCTAACAGAAAGAGTGGGGGGAGGAGGAGGGAGCCGGCTGACAGCGTACAGCGACATCTTTTGCCAGCTTAATTAAAATGGTTAATTTATGCCTTCCTAAAGAAACCATCAACATGGGACCAGGTTTGTTCCACTCTATGGATTTTTTGCGATTTTTCCACCAAGTTTGATGAAAAACGAATGTGCCGTTTCGGCTGCCCAGAAAAGACACACACACGGACAGAGAGACAGACACATGCCTAGTCCTATAGTATATTAGATACAATGGGTAACCAAAACAAATATTGAGGGAAGGGGAAGATGACCGTAACAAGATGCCCCAAAGAGATGTGCAATTACAGAAGCGCAAAGCTAATGCATATCTCAGTTGTATTATATCAGGTAACAGTGTGTAGACGTATAACTGAACCATTACGAGCTGAGATGTGAGAGATTATACCAAGGGAGTTGGTCACTGTGAGCACGATTAAATTTACAGTTGTGTGGTGTAAAGTTAAACAAAGGAGGTAGTTGAAGCTTGATTAGTAGGTGTCAGTATGGTTAGAGAGGGACATATACTAGCTGAGTGGGGTAATGAGATCTTAAGTTCTGGTTTAAATCTAGGCTGCGGTTTGTATGTAGGACAGGTGAAGTATAGTATAATAAGGCACTAGATTTTCTGTGAATGGTATTGTAGGTCAATATACAATATCTCAAAAAAGTATATGTCAGGATGGGTCCCATGACTTCTGAAATGCAACTCGTGACATCCCGGGAGGGTTGGCATGCGTGGCTCTGTGGCAAGTGTGGCACACTGATCCTACTACTTTTGGTAACCGACCATCATAATAATTACGCGGAAATAAATACACTTTGTATTACTTATCTAATATACTAAAGGACTAGACGTGTGTCTGTTTGTGTGTGTGTCTCTTCTGGGCAGCCGAAACGGCACAATCGTTTTTCATCAAACTTGGTGGAAAAATCGCAAAAAATTCGTAGAGTGGAACAAACCTGGTCCCATGTCGATGGTTTCTTTAGGAAGGCATTAATTAACAATTTTATTTACGATGGAAAACGATGCCAGTCTAAGGACTTCGCGCACCCTAATTAACCATGCAAGTCTACGGACTTGGCACACCCTTATTCGCTGTACGCTGTCACGACCGTTCAAACTCTCACAAGGGCACGAACGTGCCCGCGATCACTTGTGTTAACTATAAACCAAAGTAAATGCATGTCCCAATATTTATCATCTATGATGGTGTCATAATGTTTCACACACAGTGTTGAGAGATAATTTTTAGAGATACTGTACAGTACATTAAATAGAAAGAAGCTCAGAGAAATTTGACGGAAGGAATATGCAAGATTAATCTCAAGGAAGAGGATATTTAGGACCAACCTAAGGGAACGAGACAAGATCATTAGAATAAAAACATTTTAGCAATGGGAATTACAGTATAGGTGTCACCCACTGTTCTGCCTTCAAAACTTGTATTTTTTGTTGTACTCTCGAATCTTCCAAAAGACATATTATGTCTGATGTAAATAATTCACCACAACGATAAAGACATCTCTTCTATGATGATCTTTCAGTGTTGTTAATTTAGTAGCCATACAGTACAGGACTTTGTATTGTAAACACAATAGAATACATTAAACTTCTTACCCTTACCTACAAAACATTAATTCAACAGTTGACGCAGATTAGGTCGTGCTATCATGTAATTAATATATCGAAAGAACCTCCCGTGACTCATCACTATATATCAATTACTATACGACGGGTATCTTATTCCTTTTCCCTTTTAATACTTTATCATCTCAGTTTTGAGTAGATTCACCGATCATTTGGTACATTAATAAGTACTGACATACATAGAGCGTCTAAGATTTCACAATATTTACTGAATTATAAAGCTGAACTTTTTAAGAATCAGTTGAAGTAGGACTTCCAAAATTCTAAGGAACTACTGAGTAATAAGACTTCTAAAATCTATCGACGTGTGATTATTTAACTTCCACAAATTATCTTAAGATGAACCCTGAGCTTCTACATATTTTTTGATGGATGACTTCCAGAGGTTTGTTAATGCATAAATGTTACACCACCAAAGATCTATTGATGTAAGACTAGTAGTTCTCCAGTGATCCAGCAAAGCGTTAATCCTGCACCTCTTAAGGTCTATTGACACAGCTCTCCTTATCTTCCGCTGGTCTATCAACGCGTGCTTCCTACATCTCCTCTAAGGACCTACTGACCCATGACTCTTGCTGCTCTTCAAGACATCTGAAGGAGGTCTTCTACACATAAACGTCGTTAATATCGAAGCAAGAGCCGCCCATTACTGCGTCTCCTCGATGATGACGAGGGGGTATGGTTCTGTCCACTTTCCTGTGTGACACTTAATGATATTTCTTCGTCCCCTGATAAGATGATTAAATCTCTAATTACTTTGCCAGTCATTCTGTTTTACCGCTACAATTCTCCTCGAATGCACTAATTTCTCTTCAACCTTTGTATCTTTTCCCGCTCTTTTGTCCCTATCTTCTCAAAAATATGTTTTCTTGACTTTTGCTCTATCGAATACTTATTGTCTATTTTCTCTTTCTCCTCCTTTTCTTATTATTCTCTCCTGCCCATCCGCCTATCTTCTCCTCTTTAATTCGCGTCATCTCTTCTTTCACTCTTGTCGTTGTCGTTTTAACTTTACATCAAATGATTTCTTTTAAACTTCCAATAATACTCCTCCTCAACATATTATCCCTTATAAAGATACATTTCTTCCTCTTTCCAGTTTTATTCCCCAATCAATGAAATATTTTCCTTCTCCTGTTTACTTTCTCCATCTTCCTCTCAATATTGTATCTCCTCTCCTTTTCACCAACCAAACACCTGCTCCGTTCCCTCTTCTCACACCCCCCATCCCCACTCCACAAGCGGACAAGGACGACTGCACGGTATATTAGGTGCCTTAATTGCAATTTTATGAGCTCACCGAGAATCTGGGACACACGGTCAAGGCGTGAGGTACTTTACTCATAAAGCATCTTTTTATCTCTCTCTAACTTTCTCTTTTTGTACATTTATGTGCTTTGTATATATATATATATATATATATATATATATATATATATATATATATATATATATATATATATATATATATATATATATATATATTTATATATATATATACATATATATATATATATATATATATATATATATATATATATATATATATATATATATATATATATATATATATATATATATATATATATGCTGATAACCACAAGGAAAGAAGAAAACATGAAGTTCCCAAGCGCTTGGGAACTTCATGTTTTCTTCTTTCCTTGTGGTTATCAGCATATACCTAGATCACGCGCACCTACAGTGATTTACTTGCATATATATATATATATATATATATATATGTAATCAACGACCTCACCAGCATGGAATCGAACCCTCGACCTACTGGGTGGGACTAGGGAACGCTTACCGGCTAGGCCACAAGGACACTAAAAGCAGTTCTAGACTCTGTTATATTTCACACAAAGCCTGTTCATCGAGCTGATGGCGCCGTGAACCTCATTGGGAAACTGCCCGTGCCTCTTATGTGGTGTCAGTAGCATTTTATCGAATCCAGCTGGTATGAAACGCGAGGTACATATATATACTTCATTTTTAGCCCATTTAACACGCGGACTTTGAACATATAATCAACGACCTCACCAGCATGGAATCGAACCCTCGACCTACTGGGTGGGACTAGGGAACGCTTACCGGCTAGGCCACAAGGACACTAAAAATGAAGTATACATATGTACCTCGCGTTTCATACCAGCTGGATTCGGTAAAATGCTACTGACACCACATAAGAGGCACGGGCAGTTTCCCAATGAGGTTCACGGCGCCATCAGCTCGATGAACAGGCTTTGTGTGAAATATAACAGAGTCTAGAACTGCTTTTAGTGTCCTTGTGGCCTAGCCGGTAAGCGTTCCCTAGTCCCACCCAGTAGGTCGAGGGTTCGATTCCATGCTGGTGAGGTCGTTGATTATATGTTCAAAGTCCGCGTGTTATATGGACTAAAAATGAAGTATACATATGTACCTCGCGTTTCATACCAGCTGGATTCGGTAAAATGCTACTGACACCACATAAGAGGCACGGGCAGTTTCCCAATGAGGTTCACGGCGCCATCAGCTCGATGAACAGGCTTTGTGTGAAATATAACAGAGTCTAGAACTGCTTTTAGTGTCCTTGTGGCCTAGCCGGTAAGCGTTCCCTAGTCCCACCCAGTAGGTCGAGGGTTCGATTCCATGCTGGTGAGGTCGTTGATTATATGTTCAAAGTCCGCGTGTTATATGGACTAAAAATGAAGTATATATATATGTGTGGAGTGCATGTGGAATCTATGTGTTAGGTTAGGGAGCAGGTGTTTACGGGTATTGGTGGACTCAGTAACTTCTTAATCTAGTGATAATAGTTTTTCAGTTACTGATATTGTCTTGCTGTGGGTAATCAATATTTCTTAAATAATTTTGATAGTATTGTATTTTTATATTGGTGTCACTAACTGGTGCCAGGGTGAGGAAACTGTGTTTTCAGATGAGGTTCCTCTTTTCTGTTGTAAGTGATACTGTGATTTACTTCCTTTAATGCAGTTAATATTTCTTTATAATTTCAATCTCAGGTATAACCCTTGTTCCCAGGGTAGTGTTCTAAGTTAGGTTAGGAGGTGAGCATCTGTTGGTGTAACATAATGTTGTTGAAAGCCGTTAAGGTTTATTTATGGTGGAGTTAATGATTTCTCATTTTTTTATACCATTTTCTCAGTGATTGATATTAGTTGTTGAAAACCCTTAAGGCCGCATCTGTTGGTGTAACATAATTTTATTGAGTGTCCTTACGGCCTATTCATGGTGGAGTTAATAATTTCTTATTTTTTATACCATTTCCTCAGTGGTTGATATTATTTTGTGGAAAGCCCTTAAGGCCTGTTTCATGTGTGCAAGAAACACTTCTTAATACTTTGAATTTATTGCTGTCTAATAAGGCATTGTCTGAGTTGCTACTGATTTCAGTATCATGTATAACTTTTATTCCCCAGAGTAGTGTTTTAAGTTCAGGTTAAGAGGTGCGCATAAGTTGGTGTACCATTATTTGATTGTGTTTGTAGTGTTGGAGGGAATATAAGTGTCTAAATTTTACAGTGTGTCTCATTCATCCCAATCACAGATGCAATCCTTCCACGGGTCAAGGAGAATTCATTTTGTTAGTAAATGTAAGTGTTCTTGTGCTGGTTCGGGGTTTCTTCAAGGGGTGCTTCCACTGCAATTACCATCTAATAATAATGAATAAATCCCAAGTCAAGTGAGAAATTAAAGTCTAGTAATTCCGACCGGTTACACACACATATATATATATATATATATATATATATATATATATATATATGTATATATATATATATATATATATATATATATATATATATATATATATATATATATATATATATATATATATGCTGATAACCACCAGGAAAGAAGAAAACACGAATTACACGAAAGCGCTTGGGAACTTCGTGTTTTCTTCTTTCCTGGTGGTTATCAGCATATACCTAGATCACGCGCACCTACAGTGATTTACTTGCATATATATATATATATATATATATATATATATATATGTATATATATATATATATATATATATATATATATATATATATATATATATATATATATATATATATATATATATATATATGTGTGTGTGGGTGTGTGTCATCTCCCACCTAAAGTTTGCTGTTGTTTTATTACATGTAAACTTTTGCCAAGTTTGAAAAAAACATCAAGACATCTGCGTAATGAGCCGTAACAATCCGACAAACAAAAGAGTGGTCTGACAGATAGACAGACGAATGTACTGTATGTTCATACAGAAAACATTCCTATTTGCTCCCCTCCTGTGTTGTGGGTAGGGAACTAATACAACTAAAATAGAATATCATCGAGCACATGGCAGGGTAACGTTTTTGGTCTTAAGTAGAGCTAGAGAGAGTGGAGCGCTTTTGATAATCCACTAGTGGTTGGTGGGCATATAATATTAATTCACTTTCTTATTGGTGGGTGGGTATCTGTTTATCCACTTGTGTACTTGTGGGTATCTGTTAATCCACTTGTGTACAGGTGGGTATCTGTTAATCCACTTGTCTGCAGGTGGGTATCTGATAATCTACTCGTGTGCAGGTGGGTATCTAGTAATCCACTTGTGTGCAGATAGGTCTCTGGTAATCTACTTGTGTGCAGGTGGTAATCTAGTAATCCACTTGTGTGCAGATAGGTCTCTGGTAATCTAATTGTGTGCAGATAGGTATCTGATAATCTAATTGTGTGCAGATAGGTCTCTAGTAATCCACTTGTGTGCAGATAGGTCTCTTGTAATCTACTTGTGTGCAGGTGCTTATCTAGTAATCCACTTGTGTGCAGATAGGTCTCTGGTAATCTAATTGTGTGCATGTGGTTATCTAGTAATCCACTTGTGTGCAGATAGGTCTCTGGTAATCTACTTGTGTGCAGGTGGTAATCTAGTAATCCACTTGTGTGCAGATAGGTCTCTGGTAATCTAATTGTGTGCGGATAGGTATCTGATAATCTAATTGTGTGCAGATAGGTCTCTAGTAATCCACTTGTGTGCAGATAGGTCTCTTGTAATCTACTTGTGTGCAGGTGCTTATCTAGTAATCCACTTGTGTGCAGATAGGTCTCTGGTAATCTAATTGTGTGCATGTGGTTATCTAGTAATCCACTTGTGTGCAGATAGGTCTCTGGTAATCTACTTGTGTGCAGGTGGGTGTCTAGTAATCCACTTGTGTGCAGATAGGTCTCTGGTAATCCACTTGTGTGCAGATAGGTCTCTGGTAATCCACTTGCGTGCAGGTGATTATCTAGTAATCCACTTGTGGACTTGCAGACATCTGGTAATTAATCGACTTATCTTACAATGGTCATCTGATAGTCCACTAGCAAAAGGTATAACGGCATGATTATAAAATGGCGTTCATTGTTAACTACTCTAATCATGTTGGTTCATTGGCTCCGAAAAAGCAACTTGATAATGTCTTCTAACGGGTTCAGCCAATCACCTGTCAAAACGTCTTCTAAGTTTCTGTATATCTAGTCTTCAGCTGGGGCTATGCCAATTAAGTTTTGGCTCTAAATGTCGCTGATTCGTGGCTTCACGAAGTCACACGCCACAATCGTTCATCACACAACAATTTCCTTACGTCTATACAACAAACGCTCACTCACATTGTCATTCTGCCGCAGTACCACTTCCTCATAAACCCTTTTCCGCCATATCAGCACTCCCTCTTGTCCTTTTGACATTCCATACCGTATGTAAGATGCCTACCGACCTGATCACCAGCCACACTGTTCCAAAAATATTTTGTGTTCCTACATAAATGTGAACATTTAAATAGCATGGTGTATCACGCGCAAGCTACTGTCCCTGCTCACCTACTGAGAGATTTAACAACATTACAAACACTTTCGTGGAATATGAAGAAAATGATGATAAGAGTGAGGAGCTGTGAAATCTTTTCAACTGCATCCGGCTGCATCTGTCATAACTACCAGTGAGCTAATAATTCATATTTTCTTTTAAGGTGACTTGGTTTACCATATTTATTATTAGCACAAAATCAGTACTTTCACTTTTTTTGATTGACTTGACAACCAACTATACAATATTTAATAAAATGAACTTCACTTAAAACCTGGTCTATGGGCATTGGTTGTAAGCCATGTGTAGTTACGTTTATATTTCCACCGGTTTTGTACCCAATTCATATTCATACTTAAAATTATATAATGATAGTTACCTCTAAGTATTGATAAAAAAGTTTCATTATAAGTTCATTATCAGTTTGTAAGACTATGTTGTAACTTTGTGTAAGCTGCTAAATGCAGTTTGAATATATATACAATGCAAATACTGTACAAAGATTTTCCATCTTGAATGAGATGCTAAGGAATCTAAAATTAAGAAAAAATTTTAACAATGAATTTGCAATGGCCAAAAATTAATTACCTGGATGGGAAAAACAGATTTATACTTTTGAATCATCTAAAGAATAATATTACAAGCAAAGTTATGACCAAAATTTATAAAGCCCATTTTTGAGGCGGTCATCTTGTTTTTCTGCAAATTTTACAACCTGTTCAAAGGAGTAAAGCTCGTATTCGTTAGATTCTGTGTCAGATATCCCTACGGGTAATAAATCTGAGAAAATAGGATTACCAACAAATCCAGGTTCACCCTCTTGGTTGATGGACCGCTTACATCACCCATTCCACACTAGTCCTCTTCCTCACACCACCAATCCCTTATTCCACCCTTACTTTAAGCCACCACTCCCTCACGCCACAACACCAATCCTTCACAACACCACTCCCTCACAACACCACTCCATCACAGCATCACTCCCTCACAACACCACTCCTTCACAACACCACTCTCTCACAACACCACTCCCTCACAGCACCACTCCCTCACAACACCACTCCCTCGCAACACCACTCCCTCACTTCACTCTTCCTTTAGACCACCATTTCCTCACAACACCACTCCTTTTCAACACCACTCCCTAACACCACCACTCCCTCACAACATCACTCCCTCTCCTCACCACTTCCTCACACCAACAATCCGTCCCAACACCAAATGATTTGAGTGCACTTGTGGTGACGTGGTAACACTCCCTTTCTCATGCGAAGATAACAAAAGCCATGTATTTAATAAGTAAATACCAGAGGACCAATAGAGACAAGCAAGGAGATTATGAGAGGTAACCGCAGATAATTATCAGACAAAGTTCATTAAAATGTCAATTATGGATATCAAGAGAAGCACAAGGTAGGTAATTAATTAGGAGACAAGCCAACGAAGTTTGGAACAATATATATATGACACAGGCTGAGGATAAAACAGACAGACGCAATGGGATGAAAAGAGTCAATCTCCAAAATTGAAATTTGCTCCGATGAAAAAAATCAACAATAGAATGACTAAAAACACATATCAGGACGATGAAAATACAGGTGAGGGAGATGGATTATATTCAAGACAGCAGGGTAAATTCGTAGACAGAAAGAGACAGAAAGACAGACACAACAAAAATAAACATTAGGAGAGAAAGAGAAAAAAAAGAAGAAAACAAATGATAGTAACTACAGCGAGGAGTCCTAATTTATTTTAGAAACTGTTGGAGGAATTATGATATCTGGAATATATAAATAAGATATATTCTGTGGACGATGTTAGGCCATTATGAAATATTTTAATAAGAAAGGCCACAAAAAGAAGGTGATATTCATATTCATTGCCAAATTGGGCTGGAAAATATTTACTTTTACTCTAATGGTTCTATTTTTGTAAATATATTTTCCATACTGGTTTATATTTTACCATCTTTGTGTTTTATTAAATACATTCCGGTAATTTTTTATTATCTAGTTGTGTTAAATTCATCATCGGTGACTTATATAAATATACTCCTTCTCTCTCTCTCTCTCTGACACACTGCTACTACTCCTACTTTGCTGTCACACGGAACCGAGTATGACGATCATTTAGCTATGATATAATGATATGAGTTAATAGGGATGTCACCATGTTGGTGAGTTTTGAGGTGACTAAAGAGGCAGATACGGGACCCGCAGGGTCGTCCACATTCGTTGCACATGTGGAAGGCTGCATCTAGTGCGGGAGGGGCAGTAGCAGCGTCTTTCCGGCGTTGGTGCTTGTCTGCCTCGGTTTGCAGTCGGGCTACCTCGAAAGTGTTGACGCCTTCTCGTGTGGTGCTCCTCCAAGCGTTACGATGCGGAGTAATCGACTCCCAGGTGTAGAGGTCGATTTGGCACTTTTTCAGGTTTGTCTTTAGACTATCCTTATACCTTTTCAGTTGCCCGACGGCATTACGTTTACTATTCGTTAGGTGGCTGTAAAGTAGATGCTTTGGCAGTCTACTGTCGTCCATGCGGGTTACATGGCCAGTCCAACGTAGTTGTTCATAGATAATGGTATTATCGATGCTCTTACAGTTGCTATCAACGAGAATAATGGCATTTCTTTACTTGTCTTCCCAGCAAACTCGGAAAATGGAATGTACACTATGTTGGTGAAAGTTTTCAAGTGCCCTGAGGTGCCTCCTGTATGTGACATCTGTTTCCTTGCCATATAGCAGGGTGGGGAGGTCCACTGCTCGATAAAAGTGCAACTTTGTACATAATTTCAGTTCCCTACAGCTGAAGACACGGGTATGGAGTCTGCCAAAGGCTTGAGATGCACATCTGATCTGATGTTGAATCTCTTCATCGATATCCGCGGTGGTGGACAGGTGGGAGCAGAGATACTGAAAGTGGTTAACATTAGAGAGGGTAGTACCGTTCAGCTGGATGAAAGGTAAGGATATGGCTGACCAGGGGCAGGCTGAAAGAGAATCTGAGTCTTAAGTACATTCACCTCAAGGCCGAAGTGTGCATAAGCATCTGCATAGATGTTCAAGATTTCCTGTACATCGCGTTCACTGTGAGAGACGAGGGTAAGATCGTTTGCATACTGAAGTTCAGTAATGAAAACTGTCGACTCCTTCGTTCCAGCCTGGAGTCGTCTTAAGTTGAAAATTCCCTTCATCCGGTACTGGATGTCCACCCCACCGGCTTAATTGGCACTGGCACGAGTAAGGAAGGGGGAGCAAGACAGTGGAAGAGAGGGTTGGTGCCAGTACACATCCTTGTTTTACCCCCGTTCAGATGGGGAAGAACTCAGACTGGGTGCTGTTGTACAGGACACTACCGTTCATGTCATCGTGGAATTGCCTCACAATAGCGGTGAATTTTTGTGGACAGCCAAAACGACTGAGGGTCCGAAGAAGGCCTCCTTGTTGACTAAGTCATAGGCCGTGGTAAGGTCGATAAAGGCTGTTCTCTGTGCCTCCCCTTTATCTGACGGACATCAAAGATCATGTCAGTGGTGCCAAGTGTGATGGTCTAAAGCCACATTGAGATTCTGGAAGGGATTTTTCCCCCCCAGGGAAAAGTCTGTTAAGGAGGATTCAGGCGATAATCTTGCCAGATTCGGACAGCACCGAGATCCCATTGTAGTTGCCGCAGTCTGAACGGTCTCTATTGTTCTTACAAATATTGACGATGGAGACGCCTTTAAGAGTTAGGGGGGGGGGGGGGGGTTCCTCCTTTTCCCATATATTCTCCAGGAGATAGTGGAGACGGATGGTAAGCAGAGGTCCTCCTGCTTTTTACACCTAGGATGGAATTCCATTAGGGCCTGAGCTTTGTTATTTTTCATCTGTTTGATGGCAGTAGCCACCTCATCCAGGGATGGAGGATAGCTGAGGTGGGTCAACTCTGGGTGCTGAGAGACCTGCTGGGTAGTCAGGACATCCCCATCAGTGTTTTGGTTGAGCAGCGAATGGTAGTGCCCTTTCCCGATCCAACGGATGCCATCTTCACCTTTAATTAGGGAGGTACTGTCGGATGAGCCATGAATATTTAGGCCATATGTTGTGGAAGGTATCAGGTTTGAACCGAGACTGAGGGTTGTTCTGGCAGTCAATTAAAGAAGCTTTTTTATCATCGAACCAGTCCCGGTGTATTCTTTTGATCTGGCCCAAAGGGTTCTACTGCAAGTTTATGTCATGAGAGTGTTGAGAATACCCCAATCGGCACTGGGATTTGGGTTGTTTATTGCTACCGCTGAATCCTCTAAACTCAGAGTGTTAAAACCTCTTCTGGAGGCTTGTTGCTTTCGCCGTTTTGGCACTACATGAAGTGAGAATTTGGCTCTAATGAGCCGATGATCAGTGTCTCAGTAATCCGAGCCACGCATGACTCAGGTGATGAGGACATCTCGGCGATATCTTTCTCTGATAATGATGTAGTCAATGAGATGCCAGTGTTTGGATCGTGGGTGTTGCCACAAACCCTTGAAATTGTCGGCCTGCCTAAACAAGGAAATCGTGATAGTGAGGTTGTGTTGAGCAAACTTGGTGAAGAGTTGGCCATTGGGATTACACTTGCCTACTCCATTTCTCCCTATGGCTCCTTGCCATATGTCAGCATCTCTTCCAACTCTGGGAATAAAGCTACGTAGGAGCACAACCTTACCTTCTCAGGGGATAGAGGTTAGCACTCTGTCAGGTCGGCATAAAATGCCTTCTTGGGGTCATATTCTACATCCAATGGTGGGGTGTATGCACTGATGAAGAAGGCATGACATGAGTAAATCAGTGCGACTCGGAGTGTCATGAAGCGCTCGTTGTTTCTCACAGGCCATTTCAGTTAGGCTATGTAGGATGGATTGGGGAATGGCAAAGCCAATTCCCTAAATCGGGTTTCTTTCCGCAAAAGGCTTACCCAACCACAAGAAGATATAGCTTGACCCCTGTTCTGTCTGTTCTGTGAGTCCACCCTCACTAATGGCTGCTATGTCGATGTTATACCTAGAGAGTTCGTTTGTCACAAGGGCAGTTCTTCTTTCAGGATGCTCATTTGTGCCAGTATCCAGAAGGGTCCTACTATTCCATGTAGTGACCATAAGAAGCTGTACATATTGTTATTGCTTTGAGCTGTGATTATGATTGTGTTTTCCACCTCATAAGTACAGTATGTCCTTACTGGGTGCGGTTGCCCAGTCAGGTTGGTTCTTTAAGCAGGCTATGTTTAGGGCACCTTTTCTAGTCCCCTCCCCATGTGGGGTGAGCAGAGTGGCTCCTTGAAAGGGCTGCTCAGTCGCACTGAGAGAGACGGATTGCATTGCTGCCAAGATCCCAGAGCATAAATGACCGTCTTATCCATGCCGCCCATGTGCAGATTGATGACTAGAGATTCCTGTCGCCATAGGAATTTTGGGGGGTATATTGGATTTGATGATGATGAAAAGTATGATGAGCTGGATGATGACTGGGCATGAATTGATTTATGTGGTGAGGAAGGAGTACAAGTTTTAACTACATATCTTGGCTCTCCCTTTTCTTGATCCAGTGGTGTAAGTAGTTGTAACAACTGGGGTGATAAGGAGTTGCAATGGACTGCCAATAGCCCAGTTTGTTGTAATTCGCCGTAGTAACCTGTCCATCTTGCATTGCCTTCATTCGTCAGTATAGTCATTGGATTCCCATGTCGATCATCTATTCCGCCGATACCGCTTTTGGGTTCGTAATGGAGGACTGTAAACATGTCTGGCTTTTGCAGAGCTCCATCACAGATTTTTTTTTAAATTGGTGTCAACTCCCATAGCCTTATACCTTCCAAGGTTAATCTGCAAGTGTTACGACTCTAGGGTAAATATTTACATAAACACAAATCACTTAAGTCTTTCAAATATATCAGTATTTATTATTATATTCTTAATCCCAAGTTTTCCCAACAACGGTCAAGTTAACAGGACAAAACCTAAACAAGTCAATAACATATGAACATTTATTAATATATTCCCACCACCACATATGTACATAAAATAAAATAAATAACAATGATAATACGACAAGATGTTTGGAAGTGGCTGAGTAAGGACTGAAGGTTCAACAAGATCAAACAAAATCAATATCAAGCAAAACAAATTTCAAAAGTCAAATTCCAACTCCCAAAACACCAGAGAGAGTATATTACTTAACTTAAGACAGCTGTGCTTAGACTGACTACCGACTACAAGCCGGTCAAAGACGCATCGTCTCTACCACCAAATACTGACGTACTATATCCTGATTGGCCAAAACATAAACTTTATATAAATTACCCTACTTGCAATAATTCCAATTATCTAACCTATATACAAACCTATTACAGTAAAACATAATATAATAAATACACAACGTAATAAACAAATTTAATACTTCAATGATGACTCGATCAGTGTGGCCGAGTAATGAGCGAAACTGCTCGAGCTAACCACACATCCTCCGAACCAATATATTTCATGCTAGGAACAAAAACTTATGGCAGACACTTGTAACATCCCCCTCCTTATCTAAAAAGTTTACAAACAAAGGAGAAAACTGTTATACATCACCGGACAGGGTGTCTACCATAAGATTGTCTTTCGCTTTAATATGTTTACCTTCTATATTGAAGGGCTTCAGTGTTAAATCCCACCTAAGTAACCTTGAATTATTATTTCCCATCCTCTGTACAAATTGTAAAGGATTTTAATCTGTACACACCGCTACCGTATATGGTGAAACCTCAACATACACTGCATACTTTTCTAAAGCCAACAAAGGCCCCAAAGCCTCCTTTTCTATCGTGGCATAACCTCGCTGGTGTGGTTTTAGTTTCACATTGTGCAAGTAAACTGGGTGTAGTATACCTTTTTCAAACTGCAGCAACACAGCATCCACACCCACATCACAGGCATCAACTTGGATCACAAAAGGTTTGTTAAAATCTGGCATTTTTAACATTGGACTTGAAGTTAAAAGGTGTTTAACGGTTTCTAATGCAACCTGACATGCTTTTGTCCACAAATACGTACTTTTTGGGCTGACTAAGTCTGTCAAAGGAGGCGTTACTTGCGCAAAGTTCTTTCAAAATCTTCGATAGAATCCTGCCATACCGAGGAAACTACACAGAACTTTTCGATCTGCAGGAGGCGGGAGTCGCTGTAGAGCCCCTATCTTTGCATTGATTGGAGCCACCCTACCTTGGCCCACTATATGGCCAAGGTAGGTGAGGGTTGCATGGCCAAACTCACTTTTAGCCAGATTGATAGTGAAGTTGTACTCCGACAGGCGAGTGAAAAGGGCACGAAGTCGCTCTGTGTGTTTCTCCCAAGTGACCGCTGTCACTAGCAGATCATCCAAGTAGGCACAGACACCAGGAAGCCCAGATTTCACCACATTCATAGCCCTCTGGAATGTCCTAGGTGCACTGCGAAACCCAAAGGGGAAGACTTTGTACTGCCAAAGCCCATCAGGAGTGACAAAGGCAGTAATTCTTTTCGATTCCTCCGCCAGCCTCACTTGGTAGTACTCCTTCATCATGTCGAGGAAGAGGGTAGGAGTCAGTCCTGGTCACACCATTTACCCGTCTGTAGTCTGTACGCATGCAGAAGGAGCCGTCGGATTTTGACACCAGCATGCATGGTGACGCCCAGTCACTGTAACTTGGTTCGTTGAGTTCGTGTCGAAGCAAATAGTTCAAATCCTCCCTCAGAATCTTTCTCTTGGCAGGGCTGGTCCTAAAGGGTGCTTGCTTGCTAGGGGTCGTCTCTGGTATAAGGGACACCTGGTGTTCTTTGAGGTTATAGGCCAGGGGCACGCCCCCAAGCAGGTGTTTGTATTCCTGTAATATCCTTGTGACTTCTTCAACCTGTTTGTGTGAAAGATGTAAAACTTTAGAAGAGGGATCAACTAAAATCTGTGAATTGCATAGTTTAACTGGAACTTCCACCAGGAAATCTTATTCTTGTTCCTGTGGCTCCTGGGTCTCCATAATAAGCACAATCGCTTCCCTGGAGTAGCAGAGTTTCAGCCTATTTACATGACCAATTGCTCTGGCTTCCGCTTTCCTGGGGTTGCTATGACAGTAGGGTGTGTCATACGGAGGCGATTTTTTTTTGTTTGAGTTTGAAAAATCGGCCTATGGTATTAATGATGTAGTTCTATGTGCAAAATCATGTGATATCTTCAGATTTGAAAAGTTTTCATTTTTTGCTAGGTAAATTTTAACTTGAAATCTTATGAAAATTCAGTATTCCCACCCTTTTACCAACACCACTAAATAGCTTATATAAAGTAAAGTAAATGTATCAGGTTAATTTATTAGGATGAAAATGATCCAGAATAGTGAAACGAATGATCTTGACACATTTATTAAATTTAATATTCCTTTAGAAAACAAAATCATCAAATACAAAAACCGGTTTTACTACTACGACCCGGTGTTGCTGCACACCATAGAGAACATGTCTTTCTTGCTTCTGTTTCTACTCATCACCTCCCTGCTGACCACCTGAGCTTGGATGTAGCCTTCCCTCCTCTCCTGGCTGTACACGTGAATGCTGGCCTCGCTCACTTGCTGTACACAACGCTCTATACTCTGGGTGTGCGAGGTCCAGGCAGGGACATGCATGGGGTTGTCCAGGAAAGCTCTGACTTGAACATTGGTGAGGCTGCAGGTAAGAGGGGGCTCACTGGCAGCCTGGATGTTATCCAGATCTATGAGATCAGTGAGGGTCTTGGCACCTAGATTGACTTCAGGAGTCTTCCTGACCCTGAAGGAATCGTCACCAACTGATTCGTCATGCCCAGATCCTCTCATAAGTCTCATATCCAAGATCTTTTTGACTTCCACTCTTCTCTCCTCCTCATCCTTACTGCAGAGCATTGTCTGCAGAACTGCCTCGGGATGAGCATACCAGGAAGATCTCCTCACACTCTGCTCCACAATCTGAACAACCTTCCTTGGCTGACTCCTCAGGAGCTCAAGCTGGAAGAGAACATGCCTCGGACCTTCGGAGAACGATGACTTGACCTTGGTGTTGAACCAATTTGGCAAGTAGACACTCACGATGAATTGGACAATAAGTCTCAGGTTGTGAAGCTGGTTCCCTTTCAGTTTATGATGAGTGTTAGGTTCTGAATAATAAGTTCTATATACAGGAGAGAACACAAACACCTGTATAGTTTTGTAGGTTCGGTTTACTGGATAAGAGTATGTACACAGAGGGAAGCAGCACTCTCCCTTGGCTAGGCTCCTTGTCAACTGCTATAGACGACGTATGGCAAGTGATACATTAGCAGCTTCCATACGTCGCCAGGCACATTAATTAAGCATGTGGGATATGGTAATAACATTGCCACACGCTGCTAGCTACATAAATGGAGCACATACATAATATACATACATATTATATAATCCAGCATACATAATATACATACACCTCCCTCCCCCCTATACGCTCATAGCAAAGTCTTGAGCGGACCTTTTCTTTTGGATCCGTTCTGAGCGTCGAGGGACTTCATCACTGGGAAGGGTATGGGACTCAACACTGGTGGCGGGGCCAGCAGACGGCATTGTTACGGGTCGGAGAAAACGGCGGTTCCTCCACCACACACGACCACTGGGTAACCGCACCTGGTAGTCCCGTGACCTGCCGAGACCCATGACTACGCCTACTTTGTCCCAACGTAGGGAGGTCGGGTCCTGAACACGGACTTGGGTGCCGACACTCAACCTGGGGAGAGAACGGGCGTGGTCGTTGTAGCGGGCGGCGACGTCCTGAACACGTTCGGCGGCTCGGCGATCACAATCCTCTGTCTTGGCCTGCCACTCCTTGGAGAAGGATTGAGGGTGAGCAGGGACACAAGAACGGAGGGGGCGTCCATACAAAACCTGGGCAGGGGAGCGTCCGGTGTAGTTAGGTGTGTTGCGGAGTTCAAGAAGACCCCTGTCGAAGGCCTCGCAGTCAATGTTCCCAGAAGGCGCCACCTTAAGGATGAGGTGCTTCAGGGATTTGACAGCAGCCTCAGCGTGGCCGTTGGACTGCGGGTAATGGGGCGATGACAACACATGCCGGACTCCCCATCGGTCAAGGAACACAGCAAAGTCCCGGCTTGTGAACTGAGGCCCTCCGTCGGTTCGCAGGCGTGCAGGAACGCCCACGTCACGGAAGTAGTGGCGGAACTTGCTGATGGTGGCGGCAGACGTCGTGTCATTACCGCACTTGATGACAACCGGCCAACCAGAGAGACGGTCGACGATAACGAGGAAGGACTTTCCTGACACACAGAAAAAGTCGGCCGACACAGACTCAAAGGGGCGGGTGGGGTTGTCGTCACTCATAAAGGATTCCTGCTGCTGGCTGGGTTGTAATACGCGGCGGGGCTTACACACCTGGACAGCATTGGAGATGTCGGGGTCGATGCCAGGCCGGAACACAGTCTGTCTTGCACGCCGTTTGGTGGCCTCGGCTCCACAGTGACTGTCGTGGAGGCGAGCCAAGGCGTGGAGACTTGAAGCAGCAGGGACAACTACCGAAGGAGAGGTGTCACTGGCCAGAGGTAGGGGTAGGGCGGCAGCAGGGTAGTTGCTGCTCCCTTCGTGCACCCTGTTGGCGTGTTTTACCTCGAGAATCGGTGTTGGGAAGTCCTGGGAGATGATGGCCAACTCTTGGCAATGTCTGTAGGACGGCAAAGGAGTCGGGACGCCATTATGCACATCAATCCAGGCTTGACACGACCTGTTGCCAAAGGTGACGTGTGCATAGAGTGAACCTAGGGCCGGGGTCATCTGTGAACCATCTGCCATAAAGCGGAGATCCTTGGGGGGGCGGTCCTAGATCACTTGGAGAGAGCCCCAAGCATTGCAAATGCTGGGGACAGATGACTGTAGCATCAGCGCCGGTGTCGGGCAACATCTGAAGACGGGATGACACACCGCCGTAGGTCACGATGACGCTGATGTACTGGGGGACTTTGGTCCTGGGACGCGGGGGGGAGCACACATTCCTAATGTGGCTCGAGCGTTGTCAGGAGTCGTCGTGCCTCTGATTGGAAGGCTGTGGGCGGCCCTCTCTGGTGGAAGGGGGCTGAAGCTTCCGCCGACGCGGTCTCTTGGGTATGTTGGAAGGGCAACACTTGTCATAGTGGCCCAGACGACCACACACATTGCACTGGACGCGTTTGGCTGGGCACCGTACTGTGAGTGACCAGTGGCCCTTACGGTCACAACTGTTGCAGGTAGACTGAGCAGCTGGACACACCTGTGTTCCGTGCTGCTTACCACAGTTGTTGCAAAATAAACCGGGCGTGGACGTGGTGGGCGAAGGCGTAGGAACAGACTTCTTGTCCTTCTTGTACCGGGACACAGCGCGTACAGCTGTAGGGGGAGCACGGATGGCAGAGGTGGCACACCTGGCAGCCTCATAGGAGCGACATATCGTCAACACATCCTTAAGAGAAGAGGAAGAGTCGAGGGAGGTGAGGCGTTGGACAAGTTCCTCGTCCTTAACACCCATCAGGATCACCTGCCTCAACTGGGTCTCCTCGCACTGCTGGTGGTGGCCTGGACATATATCTACCTCTTCCGAGGCTCTCTTAAGACGCACGTAAAAGGCATCAAAAGACTCACCCTCCATCTGTCTGCAGCTAAACAATTCCCTCCTGCGCAGAGCTTCATTCTGCTGTCCTTTGATGTGCCGTTGTAGAACGTCCAGTACCTCCTCTACAGACAGCAAAGAGGTTGGGGGTACCTGCAACGTATGTTCCAAGACACGCTGAATTTCCAAGGACAGGCACATACGCAGCTGGATGAGTTGTTTAGGCTGTGACAAACTCTGGAGATCCACCATTGTAGAATAATCATTCCACCGTCGCCGCCATTCACGAAAAGTCTGGAAAGTCTCATCAGGCTTCAAGATGGGCGGCGTTTGAGCTGCTGCTTTAGGTGGGGCTGGGGGGCGTGAAGGAAGCATGGATGAGGTATCTGAACCAGTCAGTACCGAGGCAGTGTTAGAGCCAGGGGCTTGGTTAACAGTGAGGCGAGATATCAAGGCTTCAAACCGTTCACTGTCTTCCAATCTCCGTTGGTGGTCTCGTTCTGCCTCTGCTTGCCTTCTGTGCTCATCCGCCAAACGTCTGTGGGCTTCATCCTCGCGTTTCTCATCTCTCATAAACTTCAGTAAAGCAATTATCTCTGGAGACAACGCTGAATATTGAGGTGAGGGACTGCGCGATGTGGGGGCTGGAGCGTCGTGGCCGGCCTGGTCATCCATCTCTGCGGGGCTATCACCCGCCTGACTCATCCAGGCGCTGGGTCCACGGCTACGTAAGGCATGAGACATAACTACTTCCTCTGTGTACTATGTCTTAAATCAGTGTTGACCGGTCAGCCCGTCGTATCAACAAGATTTCAGACAAAATATTAATTAAATACACAGATAAGTAGGTTATATATATAAAATATATATAAGGAAGCCGCGCGGTCAGCGAGTGTTAGTACATGTATGTGCGTGAGTGTGTGTCCCGGGCGGGCAAAGCGTCTCGCCCCAGCTGTGAGGGGGGGTGGAGGGAGAGGCGCGGCGACTCCCAGTCAGTCCAGTTACCCTCAGAACGCGGTCAGAGACGGGTGCACTGAACTCTACTCCTTACAAATGCCCAGAACGTGCCGTATACCTTGGGAATCCTTTAGAACAAGGTCACACATGAATGGCACGAAACACACAATGCACTAAACACTTCACAGAAAATCACTGTCACTGACACTGCTCAAAGTTGCGAAATTCTTCGAGGAGGGATGACACGCGGGAATTGACCCAAGGCGGGAGGAGTCCGTACGCCGGCTTTCCGCAGACCTTGCACTATCACTCGTAATTATCCAGTAAGACTACGCACTGCGCCATGTTAGGTTCTGAATAATAAGTTCTATATACAGGAGAGAACACAAACACCTGTATAGTTTTGTAGGTTCGGTTTACTGGATAAGAGTATGTACACAGAGGGAAGCAGCACTCTCCCTTGGCTAGGCTCCTTGTCAACTGCTATAGACGACGTATGGCAAGTGATACATTAGCAGCTTCCATACGTCGCCAGGCACATTAATTAAGCATGTGGGATATGGAAATAACATTGCCACACGCTGCTAGCTACATAAATGGAGCACATACATAATATACATACATAATATATAATCCAGCATACATTATATACATACAATGAGCGACCCAAATTCTGCAGAACCTGAGAGCCGTTGTGAGCCACCTAGAATGTGAGACTGGACCTATCTGCAGGTAAGCAAGTCTATCAGGCATGACCCCAGTTTTGATGGCACTGCAAATCATGTAACCATAGTACTGGTCAGTACTCAGGTCGTCAATGACAGTATGTGCAAGCTCAACGAGTGGAGGGCCAACTGTGATTTTTTCAAAGCTCGGATTTATTTCTAACTCAGTGGCAGAGTCCAGCATCTTGCCAAGAGGACCAGACCATCTGTTGTTTGAAAGAGTCTTGCCATCCAGCTCCTGGATCAGATGTCTGAGTGGCAACTCGTTGGTGTGGAGGTCACAAACAATCCAGACCAGCTTCCTCCCAATCTTCCGCTCTATCCACTGTATGACCCCCCCTTGCCACCCTGTGTTCGTGTTGGTGCTGTCCCCTCCAATGGCCTGCAGGGTCTGGTCTACGTTCCTCTCTCTGAGCCAGTTCACAATGTTATCTGCCACTATCTCAGCTAGTTTCCTGATGTCATCTTTCTCTGGAGTGAAATGCCACAAATACTACCCTCCTGGTTCACTGCAGCAGGAGTAGTGTTCCTCCTTCACCATGGCAAGCAACAACCTGTCAGAATCTCCAACTTTCATGAACACTTTAGTGTCATCCCTTCTCCCATCAAAGAACAAACAATTGATTCCATTTTCTCTTATCCCCTTATCAAACTCCTCTTTTAGGTTACTGACAAGTTTCTCCTGAGCTCTCCTTACTTTGTTATGATCTATCACCAGGTGAACATCATCAGGTGTTATCAAACAACCGTCAAGCCAGGCAGCTGTTGCTATCTCTGCAGTTTCTCTGAGACCAGTGTGGTGTCGCATGCTGGCTAGAGCTATGCTCAGGATAGCTTTCCTATTTCGAATCTTATGCCTGGAAGGTTTGGGATCATTATTTTCTGGGTTAGGGACAAAGTCACCATTCTCCTGGTCAGCACTCGGATCAGCCATGGGGAAGTCATTAAACTCTGAATCAGCTTGACTCCAATCATCGGCCTTTTTTACCTCACCCTGGGCCTTCTCAAGTCTCTTTTCCTCGGCAACTCTTCTCCTCTTCTGTCTCTCTGTGGCAGCCTCCTGTCTCTTGGACTCCGGATTATCTTGGCTAGAAATCATGAGAGCCCCTATACTGCCAGTCTTCTCTCTCTGTGCTTTGACAAATGCCAGTTCGATCACAGGAATCTTCAGTTCACGCTTGCAAATACAGGAGATGTGGGCCTCGGATTTACAGTCACGATCGCATCCAAACTCAGGACAGAGAACAATTGGGCACTTGCAAGTAATTATGTCAAATAACTGGTCCAGTTGCTTGGCAAAGCTGTCCTTAACTGTAAGTTTTCCTCTCCCAAGAGAGATATCTCTTGCCTTTTCCCAACTGGCTAGCAGTCTCTCACTAATCTTCTTCTGACTTGTTATGACTGGTTGCTTGAACTGAGCGTTAGCCAGAGTGTACTGTGCCAAGACAGCTTTGGTCATATCACTGGCAATGTCTTTGTTTGTGTAAGTTCTTTGGTTCTTTTCACTGATTTGCCTGATTAAAACACCGTATCTCAAAGCATCTCTCAATGTAGGCAACTCCGACTTCAGGAGCTCTCTCCCAGACCCAAGATAGTGACTGAGATGGCTGGATTTTTGGTTCCTCGTCCTGACACAAGCAGCCATCGCAAATATTATCAACTTATAAATGCATCAGAATCTGAAACAGAAAAAAATATTGTTAGTTGGGTTGTTAAAGAATGAAGTCAGAAAGCAATGTTCACTATTTAATTGTAATGCACTAATGCAGCTGTACGTTAGATTTTCGATAAATTTCACGCTAAAATTTACCTAGCAAAAGGTTGCAAAATATTGAAACTGAAATTATTTTCTGTTTGTATACACTAAAATCTACCAAAAAATTGATGGGCCATTAGTTTTAGCTGATCTTCCCTCCTATGACACACCCTACTATGACAGTTGAAGGGGCTTTGTTTCTTAACTATTTTATATGGGCCTTCATACTTTGCTTACAAGAGAATTCTGTGGGTTGGTATTAATGCTAGTACTTGGTCAGTGATAAACTCTACACATTTACTCTTCTGGTCATACTGACCCTTCATTTTCAACTGAGCTTGGGACAAATTCTCTTGAGTAATTTCCCCAAGTCTCTTCAATCTTGCCTTGAATTTGTTAACATACACTGAAAGTGGAATTTTTATCATGTTACTCACCCAACTATCCTTCAAAATTGTCAACGGAACCCTTACATCATGTCAGAAAACTTACTGAAAAGGACTGAAACCAAGAAAGCAATATGACAACTATCCCCAATGGCTAATAACATGAGTGGCACTCCTTCATCCCACTCCTTCTTATTCTTTCTACAGTATTTCTTTAACATGGATTTGAAAGTCTGAAGGAACCGTTCAGTGGCTCCCTGAGATTGTGGGTGAGAAGTAGTAGAGAGATATTGCTGAATGCCCAATTCATTCATGACTTGCTGGAAAATAGACGACGTGAAATTACTTCCCCTGTCGGACTGAAGGGTTCTTATATTGCTGAAATAGGCTGTAAAGGGGCTGGCTTTGATCGGCTGATTAGGTTTACCTGTCATCTGGCATTCGTGAAAATCTTGCAGAACTTTGCCACATCTCTCTTCAAGCCAGGCCAATAAAAATAAGGAAGTATCTTATGGTAGGTTTTCCTAACCCCCAAGTGTCTCCCAGAAAATCGTGTTCACTCTCAGGATCTCTCCCCTATGATATTTTGGGACAACAATTTGCTTAACTACATGCCAGTCTTCCCCAGCAGGCACCTAATAGTAACAAACAGGAAAGTCATCAGTTTTCTCCTTGCTTACAGCACTGTTACTCAGCTCTAAGAACTCTGGATCACTTTCCTGACCAGAAATTAATCTTTTCCTATTTACGAGTACTTGTTCTATAAGGCTTACATCATTATTCAAATTTAAATCAATACTAGGTGAGAGCGCGTTGTCAAATACGTCACCAGTGACTTCAGGGGGATTATCACCGCTCTCGCCACTGGCTTCCGGCAAATACGACTCACTGTCATTAACAGAAATGTCTTGCGACACATATAGCTTCCTAATACCAAAGCATTTACATCACATCCTGCGCCACTTGTGTCAGCTACATTAGGAACCTGGTCAACACTAGTATTCTGCTCTTCTCTAAGCTACATACTTCTGGTAACAACACAGGCAGGGAATAAACCAGGATACTGATCTTCAAGCAATTTAGTATTATTTTTCGCCGTAGGATTCATGGTCACTGCAGGATCCGGGTCAACACGAGTACAGGCAATGTCATTAGCTAACAGGAAGGTAACATCTGAAACAGGGAGAGAGTCTTGGACACCAACAGTCACCCACTGAGAAACTATGTCGCTTCTCAAGAACATCCTACATAAAGGAACGGTGACGACACCACCGACACCCTTCAATAGCACATGCTCACCTGTATAGGCACTTTCCATACAGGGAAAAGTACCTTTCACCAAATTACTATGATTAGCAGCGGTGTCTCGCAAAATCCGAACAGGGTACCGAACATCACTGGACTCATCACTTGAGACAGTCCCATCAAACATAAATGACTCAAGGAAATCTTCCTTTGAGTATGAACTAACTGACTTAGGGTCTAACTTCTCAAGCTGCACGAATGAAAGAACAGAATCTTCCTTTTTCTTCTTGAGCTTAAGGCAATTAGCAATAACGTGACCTATCTGTTTACAGTAGAAACAGATCATTTGACTCGTACGCTCAAATCTCGGATATTTTTGTTCCAAGCCACTAAGGACATTTAACTTACTTGAGGCCTTTGCATCTTCAAACTTATCCTGTTTACCATCTTTGTTCCTAGTTACACGACTTTAAAACCTAACATTCTTATGAATCAAAGCATAACTGTCTGCCAGAGCAGCTGCTCGTTGCACTTCTGTAGCCTCTCTCTCTTCCAAATATAACTGAATGTCTGGTGGGAGGGCTCTCTTAAATTGCTCTAAAATGATCAACTCGATCAACTCTTCACAGGAGCTTACCCCTCTTCATTTTATCCATCTTCAAAACATCTTAAAAAGACGGTACATAAATTCAATATATGACTGTGACTCTAGTTTCCTTTGATTCCTAAATTTCACTCTGTAGTGTTACCGGAAACAACTCATTAACCTTCAAAATAGTCTCCTTAACCTCTTCATAACTTTCACATTTTTCAGCCGATAAAGACAAAAAGACTGACCTAGCTGCACCTTTAAACACAGTCTGAATCATTGCCACCCAGGAGGTTTCAGGCCACTTGAATGATTTAGCTACTGTAACCTCCCAATGAGCGATTGTGGGATAAGGAGACCCTTGCACGTAGGACTCGATTGTTCTTTATTCGGTCAAAACCTGCAGAGTACAAATTACATATGTTACATATGAGATAATTAATTCAATCGTATGTTCCATCACTATTAACGACTACATATAATATATTTGAGTAGAGTAGGGTGTTAAACCATATAAGACTTACGTGTTTCAGGTCTAATGTAGGACTTATTAACTCCCTGACTTGATAGTTCACTGGACGGATAGAGACTGCTCGAACTAGTCAGCCTAGGCGAGGGCCAGCTATTTCACACCTCAGCAAAGCTCGTTGTCAACACTCCCTCTGTCTCTCCCCCGTCCCCCCCCCTTCTCTCTTTCTATTCCTCTCTCACTCTCTCTCTCCCTCCCTTCTAGTTTATTCTACTGGCGGTAACACTCCCCCTGTTGAGCTTGCTCGAAACCCATTGTCTGCCTGGAGTCTCACTCTCCGACTCCCCCCAATAGGCAGAGCTTTGTCATTAGACGTATTAACACCGAGTCCTTCGTCTTTACTTTGGCACGCCGCACCAGGCTGTCATCACCCGGTACCGCCTACAATACCCTTCCCAGCATCTATTGGCTCCTTGGGAGAGGATGTCCAGATATGATGTCCAGTGCAGAAGTTGCGGTGAGCCTTGAAGTGCTTCTGTCGCTGCCGGAGTGTCGGGAGATATTCCTTAACCCACCTCTTTCAGAATTGGTCTGCAATGACTTGGGCATGCTTCCATTTTTGTCGGTATGCTTCTGCTATGGACTGATCGCCTCCAGTGGGTAGGGTTCCCGCGTGCATTCGCAGTAGGTGAAGCGGAGTGAGTGCTTCTAGGTCTCTCGGGTCGTCGGATACTGGGGTGATGGGCCTTCCGTTGACGATCTCTTCCACGGCACAGAACAGGGTGTTGAGTCGCTCGTTGTCTAGTACCTGTGTGCCTATCATCCCCTTGAGAACCTTCTTCACCGTGCGGATCTGACGATTGGGAGGTCCTCTGTGGGATGTAAACCTCGTCATGGCGTTGATGAATGAGTCTGTGTTCAGTGAGGTGAGGACTTCCAGGTGTATAGCTCGGGTGGCCAGACATGTAAACAAGCAACCCCATCTTTTCGCCTGGGCTCGACCTTGTTTAACCATGAAGGGACCAACATTCAGTCGACTCCGGTGCAGGTGAATGGTCGATCTTCTGGATGCACCCGGTCCTCTGACAGGTCAGCTTGGCATTGGTGGGTAGGCTTCCAATTGCTTCTTCGATCATCTTACGGCACTTGAGTATTCAATATGTCTCTCGTAGCGATGTAATAGGCCCCTGTCTCATCAGCAGAACGTATTATATAAATGGGTCAATACATCTGATATTATATTCAGATTCACCACCCTGTAACTTTCCACTGTCTATGAGTAAGACATGATATGGACACGTGAGCGGGCAACTCACCCAAGAGGGCGAGACCCGTAGCTCAGCATTTCTGTAAGCACGCACTGCGATGCCCTTAAGCTTCAGTAGCTCACCTCAACTTATATCGTAAGGACGTGACCTAACGTTTATAATACATAAACGCCGTCCCCTTCTCATTCACTCCTAGACAGTGAGGCTTACGGTTGATCTACACTCAGGAATTATATACAACCTTTTATAATGAAACAAAGGAACTACCGCAAGCAGCAAACACTTAACAAATAATATGTTAGGATGTAAGTCATATCATGTTTATTTAGTGTGCCTGCCCGTAGAGTGTTGAGATGGTTGAAGATGAGAGGCCCAGAAGGAGGTTGGAGCGTGTGAAGGGAGTTTGTTTATGTATAATTATAATCACCTGACTCAGCTATAGCTGACCAGCCAAGGGGCCAGGCTATAGGGTAGGCATTTCTGTATAGCTACCCATATCTTAAGAACATAAGAAAATAAGGAGTCTGCAATAGGCCGGTTGGCCTAAGCATGGCAGCTCCTGTCGAGAGTTACTACCACTCTCTGTTATCCATGAATCTATCTAGCCTCCTTTTGAAACTTTCTAGAGTTCCCGCACTTACTACAAAGTTGCTAAGCTTGTTCCACTCGTCCACCACCCTATTTGTGAACCAGTTTCTTCCTATCTCCCTCCTAAACATAAACTTATCCAACTTGAATCCGTTGCTCCGAGTCCAATCCTGCTCGGATATTATAAGAACTTTATCTATATCCCCTTTATTGATTCCTTTCACCCACTTAAATACTTCTATCATATCTCCCCGCACTCTGCGTCTTTCTAGGGAATGCAAGTTAAGTTTCTTTAGCCTATCCTGATATGGAAGGTTTCTAAGTCCCGGAATCATTTTTGTCATTCTTCGCTGCACCGACTCTAGTGAATTTATATCCATTCTATAATAGGGGCACCTGAACTGAACAGCATAATCGAGGTGTGGCCTGTCTAGCCCAAGATATAGTTGCAATAAGACCTCTGCACTCTTGTTACTTACACTTCTAGATATAAAACCCAATACTCTGTTTGCCTTATTTCGAACATTAACGCACTGTTTTCTAGGCCGTAGATCCGGGCTTACAAGTACCCCTAGGTCTCTTTCACAAGTCGACTTCTCTAGGTTGATATTGTTAAGGCTGTATACAGTATAAGTATTTGTTCTTCCAATATTAAGTACGCTGCACTTGCTGGTGTTGAATTTCATTTGCCACTTTTCAGACCACCCCTGCAGTTTATTTAGATCCTCCTGTAATGCATTTGCATCCTGGCCTGAATTAATTTGCCACCCTATTTTGGTGTCATCGGCAAACTTGCTTATGTCACTGCTGATCCCAGTATCTAGATCGTTTATGTAGATTATGAACAAGAGTGGGCCTAGTACTGACCCCTGGGGAACCCCACTGGTTACACGGCCCCAGTCGGATTTAACACCATCTACACTGACCCTCTGCGTTCTATCGGTGAGCCATGATTTTATCCAATTTAAAACTTTCCCCTCGATACCATGAGCCTTAATTTTTCTCAGAAGCCTCTGATGCGGTACTCTGGCAAATGGTTTGCTAAAGTCTAAGTAAATAACATCGTAATTTTCGTCATTATCTACTACCTCGAAGACTTTCCTAAAAAACGTTAGCAGATTTGTAAGACAAGATTTTCCCTTTGTAAACCCATGTTGAGAGTCAACACCTACCCTCCCTTCTCTCTAGACTTTCAACACGTAAGTTTAACTAGCACTTATTGTGTACACAGGTAGAATGTGTCCATTGCATCATTTATCAGTGTAACAATATAGAAATATGGCAAATTGAGTACTCATTGTAAGTGTTAAGATTAGACTAATTACATAGCCATGATTTTTATGTAAATATATATTGGATTAAACATTTATGTAGGAGTGCCTATGTATGACTTATTTGAAATACTAAATGAATTGTATTCAACAGGTTTAACCGAATTATAATGTTCGAGTACTACGTGAAGAGTCTAACTATCCTTAACCGCCTGACTGGCGGTTACAGTCAAACGTGAATGTCTACTGTGTAGCAGTGCTAGCTTGAACCAAGGCGGGGGCAGCAGAGTAACCAAGGTCAACTCAACTCAACCCACTGGAGGGATGCGCGTGAGTGTGTGCGTGCGCGCGCGCGTGTTCCCAGTGCCACGGATTACAGTGCAACGCCTGTAGATTTATAGCACATCAAGCTCGGTCTGTTCAAAAACTTTGTAAAGGCACTGGACAAAAAAAGCCAGGCTTTCAATTTTCTGAAAGAAAAATTTCCAAAAGTCAGTGAGGCAAAGCTGAATGCAGGATTTTTTGATGGCCCTCAGATCAGAGAGCTTTTCAAAGATCCCAAGTTTGATTCCAGCATGGATGTAAATGAGAAGAAAGCCTGGCATGCCTTTAAGTCTATTGTCTCCAATTTTCTTGGCAACTACAGAAGTCCAGAGTATGAACGAGTTGTTGAGGACCTACTTCTGAGCTACAAAGTTCTTGGTGCACGCATGTCCATCAAGATGCACTTCCTCAGCTCCCACTTGGACTACTTTCCAGAGAACTGTGGTGATGTGAGTGAGGAACAAGGAGAACGCTTCCATCAAGATATCCGTGTAATGGAGGAGCGGTACCAGGGTCGTTGGGATATCAACATGCTCTCCGACTACTGTTGGTGTCTGAAACGGGACGCCCCAGACACTAACCACCAAAGAAATTCTCTGCGACAGCCATTTATGCATGTCTAACTGTAAAGGCATCTATGTAGTTGACATATTTTGGTCCTATGTGTTGTGGTTACATTTCTTATGATATATTTTGCATAAAAATTTTGACATCATATTTAAGAATTTCGATTTTTTCCTAATTCCCATAGCATAAAAATCTGACCTGATTGGGCAAAATGAATGGCATTTTTGGAATCAGCACGCAAAATACATAAAGAATCAGCTAAGAAACCCTGCACCTCATGAATTTTTTTTTCAAATGCAGCCCAGTGTAATAGTTAAACCTTGTTAGTCCAGAAAATAGTCTTGTCTGGGTGATCTTCATCACTCCCATTGTAGTGCATATGAGAATGAAAACACATGTCATTATCGTTGTCTGACGTAAGTGCAGAACACAATTAGCAGTCATAGTTCAATGAAGTGATATTGCTATGTAAATAACCCAAATATCAATGTAAGGTCTGTAATGATATCAGGTGCGAGTGTAAGACGAGGCACACGAACGTGCCCTGATAAATGAATACAATTCAAGGCCCACGAACGTGCCCTGATAATTTTAGTGAGACGAGGCACACGAACGTGCCCTGATTTAATAGTGGTGGAAACGAACGCAATTCAAATTACCTGAATAAACAAGATGTCGGAGATTGGGTATATAGATGACATGGAAGGAGAGTCGGACCTAGATAGAAGCAAACATTTTGACCTAATGACAATGGATCCGCCCGCCGAGGTACAATCAGAGAGTGGTAAAACAGGAAATGAGCTTGCAATACCAGGAGATCCACGGGAAGGTCACAGTAGGGAATTGTATTATCAACAAGCAGTGGCCAGAGCTGAGGCAGTGTCGGATGAAGTAAACCGAGCCTTGCGAGAGCTTAAGGCAGGGTGGATGAAAACGATGCACACTGGAATGGTGGCGGGTCAAGAGACATCAGCACTAACACGAAGAAGTGACAGCTCACAGCCTTCGACAGAAAACTCTAGCGATTATGAGCAGACAATAGTACAGGAAGAAACCCAGCAACAGGCGTTGGTCAATGGTGAGAAAATGGCATCGTCTTTACCGCCAATGCTTGCAAACAAAGCGCCTCAAGTCACAATTATGCATCCACAAGGAGAATCAGAGAAGGGTGAAGAAATAAGAGAGTTAGTGGCTACGATGCGCATGCCGCAAGCCACCCTTCTTAAGTTTAAAGGACAAGGGCGGGCGGAGTTTTGGACCTTTATGCATGCCTTCCGTCGATACATGACAAATGCGGTCGTGCCAGAGAAATACAAGTACCAACTGCTCATGGATGCTTGTGAAGGAGAAGAGTTACATCAAGCAATCATGGGATGCGACTATCTAGAGCCAGACCGAGCCTACAACAAGGCAATCAAGATTCTGGAGGAAAGGTTTGGAGATAAGTTTGCATATGCGGACCAGCTGGTGAAAAGGCTCATAGACGCTCGCTCAGTGGGGGCGTTAGACGACGAAGGGCTGCGAAAACTGGCATCTCAGCTATGGGGTGCAGTAAGCCATCTGGAGAATCTGAACTTGATGTCTGAACTTGAATCAAGGCAGACCTTAAGAACGCTGGTGATAAAGCTTCCCCCCAAATTGAGGGAACGCTGTGTGGATGATGTACCGAATTATCAGAAGTCGATAGGACGCAGAACGGTGCTGGTGAAGTGGTTAGCGCTATATTTGGAGGAGAAAGCGGTGACGATGGATGACATGGCTCTGCTATCAAGCGAGAACAGCCAAGAAGGAAGTGAGAAAACACCAGAAGGATCATCGTCAAGCAAACGTGCCGTGGGCCTAGTGACTATCAGTGAAGCGAAAGGTAATGGAGGAGAAACAAGCTCTGGAAAAGGCTAGTGCCCATTGTGTTCCAGAGCACATGGATTAACAGGGTGCGACGAATTCTGTAGCATGTCAGTGAGGGAGAGGTTAGAGAGGGTAAAAAGATTACGTTGCTGTTTCTTGTGTCTGAGAGTGGGCCACCTCGTTGCTGAGTGTTGGTCACGCTTCAGGTGTGGCACTGATGGGTGCAAAGAGAAGCATTCTAGACTGTTGCATCAAGAACGAAGGGAGTCACTTACTGCAAGTATGTCAAACACACGCAAGGGTGGCGTAAAGCAAAATTTTCAAGGTCTCGTGAAACAGGAGTCAATGGCAGGCACCTCTGATGGTGGCATGGCCCAGAAAGCCAACGACAGTTCGTACATGGACGGAAAAATAGGCCATGTCTATGCTACAGGGACAAAGGACGGTCATGAAAACCCATACAGCTGCGAAAGCGACATCTGACTATCGACAAAAAATGCCAAGATTGTACTGCCCATAGTGAGTGTGAAGATTCCGGGAAAGAACTCACACCAACGAAATCACATCAGAACTTTAGCTGTCTTGGACTCAGGCAGCGACAGGTCGTATTGCACCAAAGATATGGCACAGAAACTAAGGGTGAAAGGGACACCTACCCTGGTAACCATGGGTACACTTGCCCAAGAGATGATACTCGAGTCAGCGGAGGTAGATCTAGAAGTGGTTGGCGCAGGTATGAAACGAGGCAGAACCATACTTATGCCGAAAGTACTCATTATACAAAATTTCCCCACAACGCTGCACAACTCCGTAGCGAACACAAGTGATATCTCAAGGTGGACCCATCTGCGAGGTGTGGAATTACCAGAATTGCAGAGCAACAGCATAGAAATTCTGATAGGACAAGATGTGCCACAGGCCCTGGTACCCTTGGAGGTCAGAGCAGGAAGGGATGGAATGCCATTCGCCATAAAAACGCGACTGGGTAAATGGACCGGTGGGGGCACCAAGACGCACAAGGAGTTTACATGTCAGGATGCCTGATGACCGAAACTGTCGTGAGTACTGAAACCCGTCTGGAAAGACAAGTTAAGCTTTTTTGGGAGCTGGAAAGTGGGGACACAGGAGCCTTGCAGTCAGCAGCTCACTCACTTGAGGACAAAAGAGTGTTGAGGCTATGGTCAGAGACAGGCATCAAAACTAATGGTCATTACCAATTTCCCATACCATTCCGTAATGAGAACACGGAACTCCCAAACAACAAGGCCGTGGGGGAGCGGCGACTAGATGGGCTTCGAAGGAGACTATCCAAGGACGCACGGCTGCGACAAGGATACGTAGAGGAAATAAATAAACTGCTTGCTGAAGGATATGCTTAATCAGTGCCTAAGTGCCAGTTGGAGTCAGATACTGCACTGGTCTGGTATCTGCCTCATCACCCGGTGTTGAACCCAAATAAGCCAAACAAAGTACGCATAGTTTTTAACTGTGCAGCCAAACACAAAAGGACATCGCTGAACGACCAGGTACTACAAGGTCCAGACTTCAACAACAAATTACTTGGAGTCCTGTTTAGGTTTCGCCAAGGAACTATAGCCATCATGGCAGATGTGGAGGCTATGTACCATCAAATCCATGTAGCACCAGAACATCGAGATGCGTTAAGATTCCTCTGGTGGGAGAATGGGGACCTGAGTAGAGAGCCAGTAACCTACAGGATAAAGGTGCACATCTTTGGTGGGGTGTGGAGCCCTTCATGTGCAACTTATGCTCTCCGGCGCACATTTCAAGACCACAGATCCGAGTTTCCCGACATGGTGGCGCAAGCGGAAGTCAACTTCTACGTTGACGACCTGCTCATGTCGCTGGACTCATCAAATGAAGCATCAATGTCAGCGTGTCAGCTTCGAAGACTGTTGGCGTGTGGAGGATTTCGGTTCACTAAGTGGGCCAGTAATCACAAAGGAGTGTTGGCTACCATCCCACCGGAGGAGAGGCAAAATGCACTGAAGGAAATTGATCTGAGGCAAGACAAATTGCCAATGGAGCGAGCCCTGGGGGTTAGGTGGCTCTTGGAAGGTGATCAGCTCGCCATCAAGGTGCCATCAAACTCGAGGCCAGCGACTAGGAGAGGAGTACTAAGCCTGGTCAGTTCTATTTATGACCCACTGGGGTTCGTGGCCCCATTCATCATCAGGGCTAAAATATTATTTCAGTGTGAATGAAGGCGTCGATTAGGGTGGGACGAACCCTTGTCGGCTGTTAATCACACGACCTGGAGCACCTGGCTATGAGAACTGGCCCACCTAGGGAAATTAAGTGTACCCAGATGCCTAAAAACAGCATGTGCTAAAGAAATCATCTCAACACAGTTGCACACCTTCTGCGATGCATTGCAGGCTGCTTATGGTGCGGTGACCTATCTGAGAATGGTAGACTCTGGCGGAAGTATCCAGTGCTCTTTCGTGTACTGACGGGCCAAGCTGGCCCCACTCAAGCAACTGACAATACCAAGGCTGGAACTTTGTGCAGCTGTCCTGGCAGTGAACGCTGATCGAACGATTCGCCGAGAAATGACCATGACCATACACGATTTCAAACGTTTGTAGCCAACAGGATAGCAGTCATACAAGAGCTGTCAAGAACTGACCAGTGGAGACATGTCGGCACATCGCTGAACCCAGCAGATGATGCAACTAGGGGATTACCTGTCCTGGACCTGGTTGCAGGATCTCGGTGGATACGAGGTCCTGACTTTCTACTTAGTGTTGAGGAACGGTGGCCAAAGGGAAATGAACTGCCAGCAGTTCTGAACGACTTACTTGAGGTGAAACGAGAAGTACACCAGAGATCTGTAGTTGCTCTGGCAGTGAGCGAGCAGTCAAAGTGGTCCCTCGCCAAACTGTGGCTCAGGTACTCATCATGGTACAACTTGGTGAAAGGGGTGGCATGGAATAAAAGGTTCATTTGGTGGTTTGGATCCAGTACAAGGACCGCAGACCTGCGCCTCAAACTGAAGAGGCTAAGCACTGAGGAACTACAGTCGGCTGGCAAACAATTATAAGATTGGTGCAGAACACATGATGGCGTGTGTGAGGCAAACGTATTGGATTACCAGGGCAGACGCTTGCTTGATAGAATCATACGACGCTGTGTAGTGTGCCGACGGAGCAACTGGAGAAGTCGGCTGACTTACCAATAGATCGTGTCACTCCTGGAAAGGCTCCATTTGCTTACACTGGAACGGACTGTTTTGGTCCATTCATTATCAAGGTAGGGAGGAAACAGGTCAAGCGCTGGGTTGTCTGTTTACATGTCTAACTATTAGGGCTGTTCATCTAGAAGTCTTGGCCTCATTAGACGCAGATGACTTCTTCAACGCAATAACAAGGTCCTCACGACGCAGCGGTACACCAGAGGGTATTAGGTCGGATAATGGGACAAACATGGTACGGGTAGCCAAAGAGCTCAAACTGGCAGTGAAAAGTTGGGAGCAAGATGACAGATTCAGAGGTGCCTTACTGAAAGAAGATATTGACTGGGTCCTCAATCCACCAGCTGCCCCATACATGGGAGGAGTATGGGAAAGGCAGATTCGCACAGTAAAGAAGGTTCTGCAGGCGATTGTGGGCTCACAAGTTTTAGGCGATGAACGTCTGCAAACACTGTTCTGTGAAGTGGAAGCCATAGTTAACGAGAGGCCAATCACCCCGGTTCCAAACACTCCAAATGAACCAAAGGCTCTAACGCCTGCTGATCTTTTGCACTTAAGTTAAAAGGGTAATCTTCCCATAGGTGGAAGGTCAATAGGCGAATCATACCACAGAAGGTGGAAGCATGTCCAGTACCTTGCAGATCAATTTTGGAAGCGCTGGCTGACGGAGTACCTCCCTCAACTCAGAACTCGACAAGTGCATTTCAGACCACGGCGCAACTTTCGCCTTGGTGACTTAATAATTATAGCAAAAGCAAATAGTCCACTCAACAAATGGCACCTTGGTCGAGTGATGGAAGTCAAGGCTGGCAAGGATGGACTTGTCCGACAGGCAGTGGTTAAGACGACGACGTCCACAATGTTGCAACCTGTGACAAAATTATGCTTGTTGGAGGGAGCAACAGAAAGGGTTGACGGAGTGGGCCAGGAGAATGAATTGAGTATCCACATATGAATATGGTGATGTCGGAACGTCAAAGGACCGAGATGTCCTAAGGAGCTGATAAGTACCACCAGCCTGAGGGCAGCATGGTCACAAGAACGTGACAAAATTAAAGTTGAATACCATCAGCCTGAGGGCAGCATGGTCACAAGAACGTGACAAAATTAAAGTTGAATACCACCAGCCTGAGGGTAGCATAGTCACAAGAACGTGACAAAATTAAAGTTGAATACCATCAGCCTGAGGGCAGCATGGTCACAAGAACGTGACAAATTAAAGTTGAATACCACCAGCCTGAGGGCATCATAGTCACATGAACGTGACAAAATTAAAGTTGAATACCATCAGCCTAAGGGCAGCATGGTCACAAGAACGTGACAAAGCAGTAAGTATCAAAGGCCTGACATGGTTTTGAGCGTGAACGCTCAACAGAGTGGGTGATACCGCAAGCAGCAAACACATAAGTAAATAATATGCTAGGCTGTAAGTCATGTCATGTTTATTGGGTGTGCCTGCCCGTATGCAGTATGTAGACTGTTAAGATGGTTAAAGATGAGAGTCAACACCTACCCTGGCTTCTCTCTAGACTCTCAACACGTAAGTTTAACTGGTACTTATTGTGTACACAGGTAGAATGTGTCCATTGCATCATTTATCAGTGTAACAATATAGAAATATGGCAAATTGAGTACTCATTGTAAGTGTTAAGATTAGACTAATTACATAGCCATGATTGTTATGTAAATATATATTGGATTAAACATTTATGAAGGAGTGCCTATGTATGACTTATTTGAAATACTAAATGAATTGTATTCAACAGGTTTGACCGAATTATAATGTTCGAGTACTACGTGAAGAGTCTAAATATCCTTAACCGCCTGACTGGCGGTTACACACACACATATATATATATATATATATATATATATATATATATATATATAGTATATATATATATATATATATATATATATATATATATATATATATATATATTCATATATGAATTAAACCCGGGACCTTTGTGTGGGAACAGCGAGCGTTACCACAGCAACTCCAAGACAACAAAAGCCACCCTCGGCCTGCTTCTTCATCTTATTCTTAAACAACGAGAGCCTGTAATAAATCTTTTACAGTTATTAATTGGCTTTAAAGAAGTTACTGGTTCTCCCTCTTACCCCTACAGTATAACAATTAAACTCATCCAGTGTTTTATGTGGAAGTGTGGTATGTGAGATATCCGAACACATCAAGACACTGAGAAACTACAAAAAAAAAATTATAATAAAATCGTTTTGAGAGAGAAAGTTTCCCTCGTTTTATGTCAATATTTCCCAGCCATTAGGGGAAGGAATATAATATAGCCATAAATCTTTGCTCACGTTGACGGATTCTAAAAGTCCGAAAACAGTCCTTGTTTACAGGGTTATTGATAAATATTGGAACCCTGATTGAGTTTCTGAAAGAAATTGCTGCACCCAACAAATATATGTATATATATATATATATATATATATATATATATATATATATATATATATATATATATATATATATATATATATATATATATATATCATGTAGATCCGCAATGAAAACGTGTATAAGATAACTCTTGATAAAATCACACAGGGAAAAGGGAAACAATGGAGCACCTTAGCTTTCGTCTATCTTCAGAGGCAACTGAATTACATAGACCGAGAGAGGCTTAAGTACACAGTGTGACCTTACTAAACATGAGGGCAGGTCATAAACATGACATCCACTTATCCGCACACCAACACCACAACACATGCAAAGGAGCTTAAGAGAAAAGGCGACGTGGCTAGTCAAGTTAAGTCAGGTAAAAAATATGGGGCTAACTAATCATCTATCCTACATCTAACTCCAATGCTTTCAAAGCATTTTTAACCTTGGGCCACACTTGTGTACTGACCAACAGTAAGGTTTATAGAATTAAATTCCCTATTCAAACTAGCTTCAACCAGAAGTCTTTCTGTGACACATGATGATTTGTACACTTCTAAGCTGTTTTCCCAATCCAGGGGATGATTATTGTTCCTAACATGAACGAACAGTGCACTGCTTTCAGATGCTGTTCTGATGTTGTACTTGTGCTGTTTAATTCTGAGCTGCAATGCTTTCCCAGTCTGTCCTACATAATTTCTATTACAGTTGCTGCATGGAATGCAGTAAACACTTCCTAACCTAGCTTGGAGAAGGACGTGCCCAAAAGTGCTCGTGTTAGTGACCAGAGGAAATGGCCGCCGTGGATCGTTATGTTGTGGGGGAAGAGGGATGCAGTGTGAGGAGCCTGGCTACTTTGTTAACGCAGCTGGAGCAGTTGAAGAGAGAGATGGACGTGTTAAAGGGGGAGAACGAAGCCCTCAGGACTGAACTAATTCAAGTAGGTGTCCTGCCTAGCAGGACACATAAGAACATAAGAATGGAGGAAACTGCAGCGGGCCTATTGACCTATACTGAGCAGTCCCGTTTATACCCAACCCCTATTGCTTATATAAGCATCCAACCTATGTTTGAAGCTATCCAGCGTATGCGAGTTAATGATGATATTTGGTAACTTGTCCCATTCATCCACTACTCTGTTTCCAAACCAGTGTTTACCTATTTCACGCCGAAATCTAAATTTGTTTAAAACCATTGTTACTAGTTCGATCCTGGATGGATAGTTTGAGTACCTTTGTAATGTCCCCATTGTTTAACCCTGACTTCCATTTATACACCTCTATCAGGTCGCCCCTCGCTCTACCTCTCTCGAGGGAGTGCAAATTAAGATGCTTTAACCTGTTTCTATACTCAAGGTTCCTAATGCCCGAGATTAGTCTTGTCATTCTCCTCTGAATTCTTTCCAAGGATTCTATATCCATTCTGTAATACGGTGACCAGAACTGAACTGCGTAATCCAGATGTGGTCTCACAAGCGCAAGATACAGTTTTAGCATGACCTCGCTAGTCTTGTAACCAACACTCCTTTGTATGAACCCAAGTACTTTATTAGCCTTGTTACGAGCAAAAACATTGTTTACTTGGCTTAAGGTTCCTACTTAACATTACTCATAAATCTCTCTCCCAGTTGGATTTCTCTATGGCATCGTTGTTCATCTGGTATCTGGTTTCCCTGTTTACATCTCCTATAATGAGTACCTTACATTTGTCCACGTTGAATTTCATCTACCATTTTTCAGACCATTCGAAAAATTTGTTTAGATCTTCCTGTAGTTTTGCGGAGTCCTCGTCAGATTTAATAACACGTCCTATTTTAGTGTCATTAGCAAATTTACTTATGTTGCTGTCTATGCCGATATCTGTGTCGTTTATGTATATAATAAATAATAATGGTCCAAGTACTGAGACTTGGGGAACTCCACTAGTGACGTTGCTCCAATGGGACTTAGTGCCGTTAATGCTCACTCCCTGTTTCCTGTCCTGTAACTACGCCCTAATCCATTTAAGGATATTACCTTTGATGCCATGTGCTTCTACCTTTCTAATTAGTCTTTCGTGGGGGACTCTGTCGAAGGCTTTGCTAAAGTCGAGATTTACCACATCATAATTGTGCCCCTCGTCCACTGATTCGAAAACTAATGAAAAGAATGTAAATAGATTAGTTAGACATGAACGTCCGCTTGTGAAGCCATGCTGGGAATCATTGATCAATCTGTGCTTCTCCAGGTGATTTCGAATAGAGTTTGAAATGATTGCTTCCAGTAATTTGCCTACTATTGATGTTAGACTGATTGGGCAGAAGTTTGAGGATAGTGATCTATCCCCCTTCTTGAAAATCGGTATTACATTTGCTATCCTCCAGGATTCTGGTACTACACCTGATTTTAAGGACATGTTAAACAACTTTGCTAAGGGCATACTAAGCTCTTCCTTACATTCCTTTAATACTCTGGCAAATATCTCATCAGGACCCTGTGACTTATTAGGCTTTAGTTTGTCTATTTGCTTACTAACATCGTTACTAGTCACTACTATCTCGCTTAATTTGTTTTCTTCACTATCTCTGAATAGAGTCGGTGCCTCGGGTATCATGTTTAAATTTTCGGTGGTGAAAACTGTTGAAAAATATTTATTCAAATTATTGCTCATTTCTCTGTCGTTATCAGTGAGCTCGCCGGTGTCTGACCATATTGGTCCAATCTTTTCTCGTGTTTTAGTTTGATACATTTGGTAGAATCCTTTGGAGTTTGTCTTCGCCTCCCTTGCTATACTTACCTCATTATTCCTCTTGGCTTTCCTTATCTCGGTTTTAACCCTACTCGCCAATACCCTATAATAATCCCCTAGGTAAATTTCGCCACGATTTATCCTTCTACCTATAGCCTTCCTTTGGACAATGATGTTGTTTAAATAATTATTTATCCATTTAGGGTCATTGTTGTCTGATCTAAGTTTTTTGTATGGTATGTTCTGCCTTTGTGCTTTAAGTAACTCACTATTTAAATTGTCGTGGAACTCGGCAATCTCAGATCTCGTTATCAGGTCGTTGTCATCTGTCAGGTTCACAGCCAAGCGCGACACCCCCTCTCTCAGATGCCTCTTTAAACTGTCAAAGTTTGCCCTTCTGAAATCTGGTACTTTAGTCGAATTTTCCATACGTCTTCCCTGAAAGTCTAACTGGAATCTAATTTCTTTGTGATCACTGTTTGCAAGTTCATTCCCTACCTCGACATTGCTAATGAGGTTTTCTCTGTTTGACAGAACTAAATCGAGTGTATTATAACCCCAGGTGGGTTCGTTTATATGTTGACTTAGAAAACAGTCCTGGATCGCCTCGAGAAAATCCTCTGATTCTGAGTTACCTGTAAGGTCAGTCTAATCTATTTGGCCAAGGTTAAAGTCGCCTACTATACAGACTTTGTTGTGTATGGAAGCCCTGCGCATTTCATCCCAGATAAGTCGCTCATTGACTCTATCAAGATTGGGAGGTCTATATATTACTCCTGTGATTAATTTTTCCCTACCGTCGATTAATTCTATCCAAATTGTTTCTGTATTCCGCTCAGTTTTTTCTTCCTTATTTATTTCACACTTCAGATTAGCCCCAACATAGATTGCTACCCCGCCTCCTTTCTTAGTCTGCCTATCGGTATGGAACAGCTTGTAACACCGCAATTTGGTATTCGACCGGTAACTCACGTGTGTCTAGGTTGATCCACGTTTCAGTGAATGCTCGTATATCGATTTTTTCGGTACATACCAATGCCCAAATATCATCCATTTTGTTTCTCTTACTTCTACTGTTCGCGTAGTATACATTTAAGTTAGTCGTGTTCAGAGTCCTCCCCTTACCGCGTTTAGTTTTAAACTCCCTGTCTAATTTTGTTTTGTCATCATTCCTAACACTGTTAATATCCAACTAATGCCAACGAAGTAAGACTACTATGACCACACAACTTTTCCGTCACCTTAGAAATATAATCTAATCTCTAACACAAGAATTCCATCCCAGTTCTTAATTCTCTTGTCTTTCTCTATATTTTTTGGGTATTAGGCTAACCTTCGCACGAGCGTGTCTACACGCCGCATGAAAACACGTGCGGTTTAGAAATGCAGTACATCGAGTTCAATGGGACCCTTCACATTGTCGTGAGCAGGAAAGATTCACCCTGCGTGCACTGTACTGCCTGTACTGCCAACCCCCAGCGTGAATAAACACGCCGAGCGAGCTGGAAATGTTCATGCGGCTATGGCTTCCTTCACGGTCAGTTGCGGTTCATCTTTGGAAGGAACAACAGTCTGGGAGGTTTTCACGTGGCGGGAAACCACGCTTGTGTGAACGGCTGACAAAATTACACACGCCCGACCTAACGCGTTTTGACATGCTTGTGTGAAAGAAGCCTTAGAGCGATAAAGTATTGACTTTAATGCTCCTTAGCAACCGACTCGTTGGTTATAAACAATGCTCATAACAATTCGCCTTTCTTTTTTAATTATCTGTGTCAGCTTTCTTGTCAGAGGAGCAAATTTCAATTATACATGATTTTTTTACACGAAATCACAGGCAACTTCCCTTATATTGTGATAAAACATTTCTTACAACACTACTCACGGTAAGAAACGCTTAAGTAGATCTTAATGGTTAGGATTCTGTTTATAAAATTTGTATTTACCTGGAATTTTTTTATATTCGCTTGGCATATTTTGCAGTTTCGTTTGAAGTTCTCAGAGACACAATATTCTTATAGATAAGTGTTCATAGGAAACGACCTAAGTTACCAAGGATATAAATGTTTGCATTCCAAACAGTAAAACGTTTCTCCACATGGATGTATCACAAGTAGGTACTCAATAGTTGTGCTACACAACTCGCTTTGGTTATACGATACAGGAAATTGAGCATTTGGTTGGCAAATAAAAAGAGGAGGAAAGATCAAAGAAGTATCGTTGTCAAAATAATTCATCTTTGGAGCTTCATTGTCAATGAACTGGATATGGTTTTCAATAACAATCTTACCCATGGAGGAATAATATTAAGAAGTTGAAGTTTTTCAGTCTTGTACTGAGCTGAGAGAAGCTTCAATTATTCTTATGATGTTGCCTGAGCCTTTGTAAAGATAAATTGACCTAATCTTTCAATTTTGTAGATTCAACTATCTATTACTTTCTACCCATAACTGATAAACTTATCTTCCTGTTCCCTGAAACTATCAGATTTTCTAAAATGGAACTACATACTCGCGAAAGTTGCTTCTATGTTGAATAAATTCAAAGTATGTGAATATTTATATACTTAACAGGAAATTTAAATAATTATGAATCAGTTGTTTTCTACTCATGTCGAACTTTATTAGCTAGAAATATAAAATTTAGTCAATTGCTGTGAGCATGAGCTTAGGTGGGTACTAAGTAAAACCAAATTCATTCATAAGTTTGGTTCAGAATCAGAGGCATAAAGGCAATGCAAAATATCCATGAAATTGACAATAGGCCAATTATGAGAGCACAGTACATAACAGGATTACTTAAATATAGGACTCGAACCATAGTCGCAGCTGCTTTACATACATTGGTAGCATAAACTTAATAATTCTTGTTTCAGTAGACCTTACCACTTTTTAGATGTATGATAATTAACCAGAATATGTGCATATATAATGATATTTTATTGAAAAAAAATCTAACACATCAAAAGGACAGGGTAGTACACTAATCCCACCCTTACCTCTGCCATCCACTTCTAAGGCTTACACAAAGTTATAAATGTTATAACAATACAATAATAATTTTTACATCAATGAAATAGTTCATTTTGACATGAACACTGTACTACATTAAAAGAACAGATAATGTAATCTTACATGAAGTTAAATATCATAACCGAGCAAAATTGTTTTACATTGCAATATTTTTTAATCTTTATATTATTAATCATCCAACAAACTTGTTTCTTTAAAGTAGTGATCTCACTGTTCCTGTATGGTTGTATTTTTCCACATCCTAATACATAATTTTTTAGTGTATGTGCATCCCTAATATGACACAGTTGACAAGGTTGACCCGCCCCTCCACTTTCTGCCAGTAATATTTGTATCCCAATCTTAGTCCCATTATAACAGTATGAACAGTTGTTAAATTAGTCCCATAAGTTATATTGGTGTTTGGTAAAACATACAATAAATGCTGAAAACTCACGCTAAATATAGCAATCACTTCTCTTGCTTTTTCCCAACCCTCTCTTTTTCTTTTCATTTCCCTCCCTGTAGTTACTTAAGGCAGTTCAGTATTTTTACGGGTAGACAGTGCGTATTTTCAAGGTGTCAGTGACTGTAAGTGCCAGTCTTGTGAATAGGCCGGTTCCAGTGGCACGATATTGTCGCACCGAACTGTTTCGGCTGAAGTCTGGTGCTGGCTATCCTCCACCCCGCACCATCACTCTTCTAAAGGCGCTGAGAATCTTTCACAACCGCGGCTGCAGACGGAGTCGCCACATTCCCAGACGAATCCCTATCATCACTCCGAGCAAGCATAGGAAATTCAAGTCAGTGCCTGAAAGACAGTGTATTCGCTATGAAGTGCCGCGACTATGGTAGAGCCTACCATCCCTACTGCTGTCCAATGTTACATCTTTATGCAACAAGGTGGAGGAGGTCAGTGTCACAGTGAAGTCAGTTGGTGCAGGAATTGTGGCGATTACCGAGGCGTGGCAAATTGTTCCTGAGATCTGTGCC
>CAUDMG010003885.1:3172500-3173608 GCA_958450375.1 Homarus gammarus | reverse complement strand
CCTCCTCTGGGTGAGTGGCCCCTCTCCCCTCCTCTGGGTGAGTGGCCCCTCTCCCCTCCTCTGGGTGAGTGGCCCCTCTCCCCTCCTCTGGGTGAGTGGCCCCTCTCCCCTCCTCTGGGTGAGTGGCCCCTCTTCCCTCCTCTGGGTGAGTGGCCCCTCTCCCCTCCTCTGGGTGAGTGGCCCCTCTCCCCTCCTCTGGGTGAGTGGCCCCTCTTCCCTCCTCTGGGTGAGTGGCCCCTCTGCCCTCCTCTGGGTGAGTGGCCCCTCTCCCCTCCTCTGGGTGAGTGGCCCCTCTTCCCTCCTCTGGGTGAGTGGCCCCTCTCCCCTCCTCTGGGTGAGTGGCCCCTCTCCCCTCCTCTGGGTGAGTGGTTCCTCTCCCCTCCTCTGGGTGAGTGGCCCCTCTCCCTTCCTCTGGGTGAGTGGCCCCTCTCCCCTCCTCTGGGTGAGTGGCCCCTCTCCCCTCCTCTGGGTGAGTGGCCCCTCTTCCCTCCTCTGGGTGAGTGGCCCCTCTCCCCTCCTCTGGGTGAGTGGCCCCTCTCCCCTCCTCTGGGTGAGTGGCCCCTCTCCCCTCCTCTGGGTGAGTGGCCCCTCTCCCCTCCTCTGGGTGAGTGGCCCCTCTTCCCTCCTCTGGGTGAGTGGCCCCTCTCCCCTCCTCTGGGTGAGTGGCCCCTCTCCCCTCCTCTGGGTGAGTGGCCCCTCTCCCCTCCTCTGGGTGAGTGGCCCCTCTCCCCTCCTCTGGGTGAGTGGCCCCTCTCCCCTCCTCTGGGTGAGTGGCCCCTCTCCCCTCCTCTGGGTGAGTGGCCCCTCTCCCCTCCTCTGGGTGAGTGGCCCCTCTCCCCTCCTCAGGGTGAGTGGCCCCTCTCCCCTCCTCTGGGTGAGTGGCCCCTCTTCCCCCTCGCATCATCATGGTCGTAAAAGCTGTTGACACTTCACTACGTGTTTCAGTTTTTATTTTGACTTAGTACACATGGCTGTTTCCTAACCTAACTTAACCTAACCTAACCTATCCTATCCTAACCTAATGGGCAGTGTTGAAGATAGGTATGTCTAGAACAGTACATGGTAAAAGTTGTGTCTCTGAGCTCAACGGTACAAAAGCTGAAGGTTG
>CAUDMG010003885.1:3102500-3167500 GCA_958450375.1 Homarus gammarus | reverse complement strand
TAATTAACGGTTTATTGAAAGAGCTTGGCAGCCAGAAGGCTGAAAATATACAGTTACATATTTGGGGAATGGGTTACGAATTACAAATAATATACAAGTAACATAAGTGACACAAATAAGACATATAATAACTTAGATGGGGAAAAGCTCAAACTACAGTTCAATTCAACGTAGTGACAGTGTTACAGTATTACAAGTTATTGATAATTTTTACAATGGTTGGGACTGGGCTGTTCTTATAGCGATCAGTTCGTGCACGTATGGGCTGGATGCGGTTGTGGTGTCGAACAGCAATTCTCGGACAAGGGACCTCGGGTGGTAGTAGGAGCCGGTGTCGGGGATGGTGTAGAAGCTTCTTACCAAATTTGCAGATGAGGTCGTGGTGATGGTCAGTGAGAGTCGAAAGGGTCAGTGTGTTGAGCGCTTCTTGATATGTGGAGTAGGAGGAGGAGAGAATAATCTTGCATGCCCTCTTTTGCACTTTTTCTAGGTGTTTACGTTGTGTGGCATTTAGGGAGGAAGACCAGGTGGGGGAGGCATAGGTGAGCTTGGGAAGTATGAATGTTGTGTAAACACTGAGGAGCTCGTGTGCAGGAACTCCGAGGGACTTGAGTCGGCGGAGGAGGTGGAGACGGAAACTGGAGGATTTGACAACTTCATTGACGTGTGGTTTCCAATTTAGTTTGTTGTCTATGGTGACGCCGAGGAGCTTCGTGGAATCTACGACCTGGAGTGTGTTCGGACCTAGAGTAATGGAAGGAGGTGGGACAATGTCGGAGGAGAGGTTGATGTGCATAACCATGGTCTTGGTATGGTTGATGGTGACATGGTTGTTGGTAGCCCAGTTTTGGAGACTGTTCAATAAATCCTGAAGGGCGGTATAGTTGGGAGCAGAATTGTTGACGCTGATCCCAATGGTGGAGTCGTCGACATATTTCCAGCGAGCAGGGGTTTCTCTTAGGGCATCATTGATGAGCATAAGGAAGCAGAGTGGTCCCATCTTGGTGCCTTGGGGGACGCCACAGGTGAGTGACTGAAAGGTGGAGACAGCCCCTCGGAAGCGTACAGCTTGGCGTCGGTCACTGAGGAAGTCTGTAAGCCATGGTATGAGGCTTCTTCGAAGCCCGAGGTCAATAGCTTTGTTGATGATTATATTGTGGTCGACTAGGTCGAACGCTTTAGTGAAATCAATGAAGGCGACAGCTACAGACGTTTTTCGTTTCTCGAGATGGCGGTATATGTAATCGAGAAAGCTGACAAGACAGTGAGTGGTGGAGGAAGTTTTCATGTTGCCAAATTGCTGAGGGTCTACGACTCCTGCAATATCAGCATAAGCCCAGTCGAACACAAAACTTTCACAGATTAGGCTGGGTATTGGGGTGATTGCAATAGGTCGTAGCTGATTTAAGGATTGTGGGCTGGTTGACTTGGGCACTGGTGATACATAAGAGGTCTTCCAGTCAGCTGGGCATCTGGCTTGACTGAGAGAAGCATTGATGATGGAGCAGAGGGGTTTAGCAAGCTCCGGGGAGAACTCCTTGAAGAGTTTCATTGGTAAGTCAATGGGGGTGGTAGAGCGTTTTAATTTTAGTTTGTCCAGGCGTTTTGCTACGTCAAATTCTTCTACTAAGTCAGTGGGAAGGGGGGCTGGTAGGTAAGCAGGGAGAGTGGTTGTGTCAAGCCGTGGGAGCGTCTGGCATATAGTAGCGAAATGGTTATTTGTTTGCTCAGCTGCGTCAACACTAGTGAGATGGCTAAGGAAGGGGAGGGGGTGTGTCTTATTGTTTAGTCCACAGAGTTCTTTAAGCTTACCATACCATTGACTGATGTTGGTCTGTTTCAGGTGTTGTAATTTGGTTGGGTAGTGGGACTTCTTTGCAGTGCGTATTTCGCGGATGACTCGGTTGCGAAGGGACCTGTAGCGGATGTGGTCATTGAGATGAAAGGCTCTGTCTCTCTGTTGCATAAGTCTTTTGATCCGAGGTGTGATCCAGGGCAAATCAGCTGGGTGAGATCTGACGGACTTCTCGGGGAAGAAGTGGTGGTGAGCTTGCGTGGTGGTGTTGGTATAATTTATCCATTTGGTTTCCACGTCATCCACGCTAAGTACTTCAGTCCAGGGATGGTGAACTATCCACTGCCCGAAGAGGCGCACTGCAGAGTCAGTAATCGGCCTGTAGGTCTTGATGTAGGGTCTCTGTACTTGAGTGGGAGTGGCAGCTGGGGACCAGAGCACTGATAAGTGTGTGCTACACCCGATAGGAGGCATTGGTTGAGGTGGTTGGTACTGGTCCGCTAAGTCAGTTAAGATAAGGTCCAGGGTATTTTGACCGTGTGTGGGGAAGGTCACAACTTGTGATAGTGATAGCTGGTCCTGGATATCAGTGGTGTCAATTTCATTTAAATCCCCACATAATATTAACTTGGCACATGGGTACCTAACTCTGTGGTGTGTGGTGGTGGTGTGTGGTGGTGTGTGGTGAGGGGTGTGGTGGTGGTGAGGTGTGTGGTGGTGGTGTGTGGTGGTGGTGTGTGGTGGTGTGTGGTGGTGGTGTGTGGTGGTGGTGTGTGTGGTGTGTGGTGGTGGTGTGTGGTGGTGTGTGGTGGTGGTGGTGTGTGGTGGTGGTGTGTGGTGGTGTGTGGTGGTGGTGTGTGGTGGTATGTGGTGAGGTGTGTGGTGGTGGTGTGTGTGGTGTGTGTGGTGGTGTGTGGTGGTGTGTGGTGGTGTGTGTGGTGTGTGTGGTGGTGTGTGGTGGTGGTGTGTGGTGGTGGTGTGGTGGTGGTGGTGGTGGTGTGTGGTGGTGGTGGTGGGTGGTGGTGGTGTGTGGTGTGTGGTGGTGGTGTGTGGTGGTGTGTGTGTGGTGGTGTGTGGTGGTGGTGTGTGGTGGTGGTGTGGTGGTGGTGTGTGGTGGTGGTGGTGGTGTGTGTGGTGGTGGTGGTGTGGTGGTGTGTGGTGGTGGTGGTGTGTGGTGGTGGTGGTGTGTGGTGGTGTGTGGTAGTGGTGGTGTGTGGTGGTGGTGTGTGGTGGTGTGTGGTGGTGGTGGTGTGTGGTGGTGTGTGGTGAGGGGTGTGGTGGTGGTGAGGTGTGTGGTGGTGGTGTGTGGTGGTGGTGTGTGGTGGTGGTGGTATGTGGTGGTGTGTGATGTGTGTGGTGGTGTGTGGTGTGTGTGGTGTGTGTGGTATGTGGTGGTGTGTGGTGGTGGTGTGTGTGGTGGTGGTGTGTGTGGTGTGTGGTGGTGGTGGTGTGTGGTGTATGGTGGTGTGCGGTGGTGGTGAAGGTGAGGGGTGTGATGGTGGGGGTGTGGTGATGGTGGGGGTGTGGTGATGGTGAACAAATTTCTCCATATCAAAATTAATTTCCATTAACTTGTAACAATATATAAAGACAAAAATCACTATCTTTTCAAAACGTCAATTTTTTTAACGTTTAAATGTCGAATATGTCTAACGTAGCACACACACACACACACACACACACACACACACACATTTCTAATATCGGCTTTACATGTTTCAGGAATTACACTTCTCTCGTGACTCGGTACACAGTTCAGGGGAAGAGGGAAGTGCTGTTACTTCACACGGGAATATTATCGACTACAGACGAAGCGCTTCACAAGTGATAATATCCATATAATTTAACCCTTTATTCTCTTAAGATTAAAGAGAAACCTCATTAGGATCCCACTTTTAACTTCGTCTATATTTTCTCTCTGATTATGTTAAGTTTTATCAAAAAGTTTAGTGTGTAGAACTACTGTGAGGCGAAAACAACAGCTTCCCTAAACAGGCCACTGACTAAACTCCAACAATCAGTTTAAAAGAATATTTGAAGCTTTCTAAGAATATCTGAATCCTTAAGTTATACTAAACAACACGAATAGATTTTTTGGGGGGATATTTTGCCTTTAAGTAATTGTCTAAAGTTGTCTTCAGTCAAGGAAAAATACCAATATTTAAAAACACCAACCTAATTATGGGTAATATTTTCCTTAAGTAAACTGTAGTGAATGTAAGTACACCGTTTGTATATATAAAACCCTTTTGTTTATTCTTATTTTGTGGTAATATTTTGGCTCACATTCCAGTGTTATGAGAACGTGCCCAGTATTGAGGCACTTAATTAACCTGGCCCTTTATTGCTTGTGTTGTAGACTCCATTCTTTCAGTTGTATTTTTACCCCCTGAAAATATCATCACTCTTGTATATTAACTAAAACTTTTACTGCTATTATCCAGGATACCTTAATTACACACAACAACAACAATAATAACACCACCACCACCACCAACACCACCAACACCACCACCACCACCACCAACAACAACAACAATATACAATCATTTGGGTACAACAATAGTCTTCCTGTTTCCACCATTCAACTCTATATCATCACCGGACTCACCATCCTGTACTGTTATATATATATCAAGAGTCAAACTATAATGATAATGTACTTTTTCTTATCAGGATCCGTATACAATAAAGCGATATATCCTGTCATGGCGGCATATCTGTCTGGTCTTATGTGTTATCTCTAAATATATTACTACATCTGGTCCTGTATTCCATTTAACATCAGTCATACTTTAATCCTCTTTCCACTTTTAATCCTACAAGCCTCTATAACGCTACTCGGCCGTCTCATCCTTCAACTGTGATTTCTACTCTACTCAAAATCCTACTCTCTTGCTCCTCCATCCTACAGTACTGAAGTATCCTATGGCCTCATCTTTCGTCTCTCCTATTTGACTTTTACCCAATAATCGTTTCCTAAATCCATAATTAAATCCTTTCTAAATCTTTAAGTCCTTTCCATCAGTACATATCCTTAAATGGTTCCATCCTTTGTTCCTGAAACGATATTTCTACAATACAATCCTTTACCCAACTGCTTTATGACTCATCACTTAGCCCTTTGATGATGATGATGAATTAACCCTTTGACGAAGATGAATTAGCCCTTTGATGACGACGATGACTTAACCCTTTGACGAAGATGATTTAACCCTTTGATGACGACGATGACTTAACAGTTTGACGACGATGATTTAACCCTTTGATGACGACGATGACTTAACCGTTTGACGAAGATGATTTAACCCTTTGATGACGACGATGACTTAACCGTTTGACGAAGATGATTTAACCCTTTGATGACGACGATGACTTAACCGTTTGACGAATATGATTTAACCCTTTGATGACGACGATGACTTAACCGTTTGACGAAGATGATTTAACCCTTTGATGACGACGATGACTTAACAGTTTGACGACGATAATTTATCCCTTTGACGATGATGATTTAACCCTCCTCTTATAATCCTCGTTCAGCATAATAAACTGGTGTTCGTTCTAAAACTCATATATTAAGATGGAAAAAAAAACAACACAGATGCGATCCAATCACAACCCATATTTTGGAGCGGTAATATGGTGCTGACCAATCACATACCCTTTACTGACGAGCGTGGAGGTTTTCAGACATTAATACAACAATAATAATTACTACTCCCAAAGACCTCAACATGAAAAATATATCCTGAAAAAAATATAGCAACATCACTATCACAGTAAGACTCTGACTGGCCTTAACGGTGAATATAACTTGAATGATTACTGTACTTACCGGTAAAGGAAACATTGAGAAGATACTCCCTGTAGAAGTCACCACCGTCATACTTGTTCATGGCTTCACACACGTAGCTAACACCTGGACACTTGCTCTGCTGCAGGTTGGTCAACGCGTATGCGAATGAGTACACAGCGTCGACCACGAACTGCACCTGTGGCGAGGGGGGAAGAGGGGGAATAGGTTAGCCAATAAACATAACAGAAGATATGAGAGAACGAAAGTAGGAAGTAAAAGAAGTTCATGTAACGAGAGAGAGAGAGAGAGAGAGAGAGAGAGAGAGAGAGAGAGAGAGAGAGAGAGAGAGAGAGAGAGAGAGAGAGAGAGAAGAACTACAGCACATCAGGAGGAATAGAGATACAGTCTATACCGAATTATCAAGCACAGGGGACTGACTATACAAGGCGAAACTGACCAAATGACAAGAAATATAACAAATAATTCGTAAATGACTTAAAATTCTGACTAATGGTACAAAAATATATAGATAAAGAGCGAAATAAAAATATCACAGGAATGGATAATTGTTATAAATTTTGACGATTGTGTGAAGTGAGAGTGGGGAGATGAGACTGGATGTAGTGTTTCATAAAGTGTGTATTGTGTGTATGATTCATGAGGCGGAAAATACGAATTAAAAGTGTATAGACTAAAACATCCATATAGACTAATATACATACAAACACACACGGGCCGTTACAAACATATGAACTATAAAACACACACACACATATATCTCCTGACACATACACCCACAAACCCACACACGGACCTACATACATACATACATACATACATACATACATACAACACGACCATAATTCTCCTTTTCCTTGCCAAGATAAAGGGTTAATGACGGGAAGGGGAAGGAGGAGAAAGATCTTTATTTGATTTAGATAACAACTAACCTAACCTAACTCATTCTAGGTCCGGTTAACACGATAAATGTTAATTCTTTGTACATAACTTCTTTCCACATTCGCCGTAACTTGCCGATGTGAGTCATATTCTGGCGCCAGGTGTATGGTTTTGTGGAGAGAGAGAGAGAGAGAGAGAGAGAGAGAGAGAGAGAGAGAGAGAGAGAGAGAGAGAGAGAGAGAGAGAGAGAGAGAGAGAGCATCTTTCTACCAAATGTCATACCTTTTTCTTCAAAACTTATTCACAATAATTTCGGTATTCCTTTGGCAAATGCTCAGTTCATGCCCACCAATCACCACACTCTACATTCCCGCAATATGTAGTCGTTCAGCACACGCTCAGCAAACGCTCAAACACGCTCACAATACTGGTCCATGCTCACCACGTGTCAATTGCCCCCCTCCAAAAAAAAAAAGGAAATTTCACACACACACACACAGAGACACACACACACACATACACACACACACGAGACTACACAGGCATATGAACGTTAAATAAGAGGCCACACCTCTAGTACAACCGGCAGCAGGTGTATGAGCTATAAGTCACCCACCATCACTGTATATTTTACGACACAAAGAAGGTGATAAAGAATTACTGTTGAATCAATTGAGATCATTTATCTTGTTATTGATTCAGACATAGTAAAAGGAAGCAAGAGTGACACATTACTACACAACCTGCAATCATAATCTAATACGTTGTTCAACTTACTTTACGACACAGCTAAAGTTATATTCAGGAAACTTTTCTCTTTCCGCTGGGACAAAAAAAAGTTGGAACCACATTTAGTTCCGACTTAGCAGGTTGGCGCCCGGTGACTGAGGCAACGAGTTGGGTGATGGGTCAGCATGAAGGTTCTTAGTTAACAATACATTCACTATACATACATACATACATACATACATACAGTACACAAGATACAGAACACACCCAGTACACAAGGTGGAGAAGACAGGAACATATAACACCATAAAGACGTAGTTAACTTACACTTACACAGAGTGATCGACCATACCGCCAACACTATCTTACAACTTTACAATATACTGGAGCGTCGCCTCATTTAATATAAACCGGTCATTGCCTATTCTTCTAGGAGCTTTATAATAATAATAACAAGTGATCGCGGGCACCTTCGTGCCCAGTGAAAGTTTGAACGGTAGCGTACAGCGAATGAGGATGCGCCAAGTCCGTAGACTTGCATGATTAATTAGAGTGTACCAAGTCCGTAGACTTGCATCGTTTTCCATCGTAAATAAAATGGTTAATTAATGCCTTCCTAAAGAAACCAGCGACATGGGACCAGGTTTGTTCCACTATACGAATTTTTTGCGATTTTTCCACCAAGTTTGATGAAAAACAATTGTGCCGTTTCGGTTGCCCAGAACAGACAGACAGACAGACAGAAAGACAGACACACGCCTAGTCCTATAGTATATTAGATAATAATTAATTATTTATTGAAAAATTTCTGCAGCCCGAAGGCAGAAAATATACACTGAACAAAAATGACTTATTACATACAAAGACATGGGGTGGGTGGGTCGTTTAACAAAAGCTTTCATTACTGAAAGTAGATGAAACATGAATTGAACATACAAATTATTATAGTTTTCAGTTGATGGCCCGGGCCTGGGCTGGTCGTAGAGACACCGGGTGGTGTTGTGTTCACGTGGTGTAGTAACTCGTCCTTGGGTGTTGATATGAAGGACCTCACGTGGTCAGGGGACACCGGGTGGTGTTAGGTGGTGTCACAGTGCCTCACTCTGCTGGGTGGTGTTATGTTATCTCGTAGTCAGGTGCATAGCCGGCCGGCCCTCTGTTGTTCCCAGAGTGGCCGGTTAACACCTTTTGGTCAGAGGATGGTTCCCAGGGGTGCTTATCTCACTGGTGGGTCACGGCTCTTACTGGTACTGTCTAGTGCTGAATTCACTGGCTTAAACACTGTTCATCACTGTTCAACACTAATCCCACTTCTTACCGAAACGAAATTGTCACTTTTGATTACTTTGATATCCTGGTGGTGAGGATGGGTCGGGGAGAGGGATTTCAGGAATGGGTCGACATGGCTAAGGGGGGCTGCTGCTCAGTAGGAGCAGTGCCTGAATAGGTCTTGACTCTACGGTGTGTGGATTGGCTATTAATCTCCCAAGATAATTCTATTTTCTAAATGGTATGTATGTATGTATGTATGTATGTATGTATGTATGTATGTATGTATGTATGTGTCATTAGCATAAATAAAAACTGCCTGGGATTTTTCCCACTCTAGACGGTCGACTGTTTAACTGGACTGGTGGGAACAATGTCTGAAAACTTCCACGCTCGTCAGTAACGGGTTTGTGATTGGTCAGCACCACATCACTGCGCCAAAATACGGGTTGTGATTGGATCGCATCTGTGTTTTCCATCTCAATTTAGGAGTTTTAGGACGACCACCAGGCCTTGTCTAGGTGAAGGATGCGAGACCCACATCGGAAGAACCAGGTCCTCAGTGAGATGTTTATTATGGTACTACAGTAGCCCTCACCTCCCACTCCTCACCCCCACCTCCCACTCCTCACCCCTCACCTCCCACTCCTCAGCCCCTCACCTACCACTTCTCACCCTTCACCTCCAACTCCCACTCCTCAACCTCCCACTCCTCACCCCTCACCTCCCACTCCTCACCCCTCACCTACCACTCTTCATCCCTCACCTCTCACTCCTCACCTCCCACTCCTCACCCCTCACCTCCCACTCCTCATCCCTCACCTCCCACTCCTCACCCCTCACCTCCCACTCCTCACCCCTCACCTCCCACTCCTCACCCCTCACCTCCCACTCCTCACCCCTCACCTCCCACTCCTCACCCCTCACCTCCCACTCCTCACCTCCCACTCTTCACCCCTCACCTCCCACTCATCACCCCTCACCTCCAACTCATCACCCCTCACCTCCCACTCCTCACCCCTCACCTACCACTCCTCACCCCTCACCTCCCACTCCTCACCCCTCACCTCCCACTCCTCACCCCTCACCTACCACGCCTCACCCCACACCTCCCACTCTTCATCCCTCACCTACGACTCCTCACCCCTCACTCCTACTCTTCACCCCTCACCTACCACTCCTCACCCCTCACCTACCACTCCTCACCCCTCACCTCCCACTCATCACCCCTCACCTCCAACTCATCACCCCTCACCTCCCACTCCTCACCCCTCACCTACCACTCCTCACCCCTCACCTCCCACTCCTCACCCCTCACCTCCCACTCCTCACCCCTCACCTACCACGCCTCACCCCACACCTCCCACTCTTCACCCCTCACCTACCACTCCTCACCCCTCACCTCCTACTCTTCACCCCTCACCTACCACTCCTCACCCCTCACCTACCACTCCTCACCCCTCACCTCCCACTCACCCCTCACCTCCCACTCCTCACCCCTCACCTACCACTCCTCACCCCTCACCTCCCACTCCTCACCCCTCACCTACCACTCCTCACCCCTCACCTCCCACTCCTCACTCCTCACCTCCCACTCCTCACCCCTCACCTCCCACTCCTCACCCCTCACCTACCACTCCTCACCCCTCACCTCCCACTCCTCACCCCTCACCTACCACTCCTCACCCCTCACCTCCCACTCCTCACTCCTCACCTCCCACTCCTCACCCCTCACCTACCACTCCTCACCCCTCACCTCCCACTCCTCACCCCTCACCTCCCACTCCTCGCCCCTCACCCACCACTCCTCGCCCCTCACCTCCCACTCCTCACCCCTCACCTCTCACCTCTCATCCCTTATTTTTTCAGCGTGGATAACTAACTTTAAAACTGTATATTCTTTCTGTTTCTAAAAAGTATCCGTACTGACGTGTCCGGGGATATGCGTTGACTTTATACCTTGGCTGAACACCGACGAATTACCTGGCTTGTGTGTTGAGGGAGGGGGGGGAGGGATGGTCTCAGTCAAGTTGCCGGTTAGGAATTTGGACGCTGACAGTCTGTGTGGCTTATAAATGGCGTCGACTGTATTGCTATAGATACGAATTAAGGAAGATGACAGTGAGGATGAGGCAAAATTCTGTCCATAATGTTTACACAAAAATGAGGAAAGGCTACGCAAGGAAAGGCGACACAAGGAGAGGCTACGCAAGGAAAGGCGACACAAGGAGAGGCTACGCAAGGAAAGGCGACACAAGGAGAGGCTACGCAAGGAAAGGCGACACAAGGAGAAGCTACGCAAGGAAAGAGTACAAAGACACAGATCGTGTAGCTGTTGCTTCCACCCCTAGATGGTGTTATCATCTTGGACGACTTCCAAGACCCGTCCCAAGTATGTAGTATTTTGCAGCGAGGTGAATTTTTTATCAGAATTTGGCTGCATTTTCCTTAAAACTTCCAAAAAGTGTAAGGGTACGATATTTATAGCATTGTGTTCGGGAACAAAAAAAAAGTTTAGCATTAGTGAGTGAAACTAAGTCGCTACATCATTCCAAATTGGTGTTAATAGTGTTGGAAGAAAGCAATCTTAATTGGATCGAACAGAATAGCCAGATCAGCACAATGCAGCACCGCCAAATATGTTCAGAGGTGAGGTGAGGTTGGGTGGGGTGGAGAGAGGTGGAGAGAGGTGGTGAGGTGAGGTGAGGTGAGGTGAGGTGAGGTGAGGTGGGGTGGTGAGGTGAGGTGAAGTGAGGAGATGTGGAGTGGAGTGGGGTGAGGTTGGGTGGGGTGGAGAGAGGTGGAGAGAGGTGGTGAGGTGAGGTGAGGTGGGGTGGGGTGGTGAGGTGAGGTGAAGTGAGGAGATGTGGAGTGGAGTGGGGTGAGGTTGGGTGGGGTGGAGAGAGGTGGTGAGGTGAGGTGAGGAGATGTGGAGTGGAGTGGGGTGAGGTTGGGTGGGGTGGAGAGAGGTGGTGAGGTGAGGTGGTGGTGGGGTGGAGAGAGGTGGTGAGGTGAGGTGAAGTGAGGAGATGTGGAGTGGAGTGGGGAGAGGTGGTGGTGAGGTGAGGTGAGGTGAGGTGGGGTGGAGTGGGGTGAGGTGGTGGTGAGGTGGGGTGAGGTGGTGGTGAGGTGAGGTGAGGTGGGGTGGAGTGGGGTGAGGTGGTGGTGAGGTGGTGGTGAGGTGGTGGTGAGGTGAGGTGGAGAGAGGTGGTGAGGTGAGGTGAGGTGAAGTGAGGAGATGTGGAGTGGAGTGGGGAGAGGTGGTGGTGAGGTGGGGAGAGGTGAGGTGAGGTTGGGTGGGGTGGAGAGAGGTGGTGAGGAGATTGATTTGATTTTGATTTTGCCGCTTGCAGCGGCTACTTTATTGTGCACCCCACACTCATCCTGTGAGCGGTAGCGCAAAAGGATTACAGAGTAGGGTTTAGGTGAGGTGAAGTGAGGAGATGTGGAGTGGAGTGGGGAGAGGTGGTGGTGAGGTGGGGAGAGGTGGTGGTGAGGTGAGGTGAGGTGGGTGGAGTGGGGAGAGGTGGTGGTGAGGTGGGGAGAGGTGGTGGTGAGGTGAGGTGAGGTGGGGTGGAGTGGGGTGAGGTGGTGGTGAGGTGGTGGTGAGGTGGTGGTGAGGGGGTGTGTGGTGGTGAGGTGAGGTGAGGTGGGGTGGGGTGGAGTGGGGTGAGGTGGTGGTGAGGTGGTGGTGAGGTGGTGGTGAGGTGAGGTGAGGTGGGGTGAGGTGGTGGTGAGGTGGGGTGAGGTGGTGGTGAGGTGAGGTGGGGTGGAGTGGGATGAGGTGGTGGTGAGGTGGTGGTGAGGTGGTGGTGAGGTGGGGTGGAGAGAGGTGGTGAGGTGAGGTGAGGTGAAGTGAGGAGATGTGGAGTGGAGAGGGGAGAGGTGGTGGTGAGGTGGGGAGAGGTGGGTGAGGTGAGGTGAGGTGGGGTGGAGTGTGGTGTGGTGAGAAGAGATAATGTGAGGTTGGGTAGGGTGGGGAGATGTGGTGGTGAGATGAGGTGATGTGGGGTGGGGTGGGGTGGGGTGGGGTGGGGTGGGGTTGGGTGAGGAGAATGTGAGGTGGGGGTGAGGAGAGGTGGTGGTTATGTGATGATACTACTACTACTACTACTACTACTACTACTAATAATAATAATAATAATAACAATAATAATAATAGCAATAATAATAATAACAATAATAAAGATCCTTTCCTCAGCTGTCGCTTCTCTCGCTTACAATTACAGGGAACGATGAAAAACTACAGTACATAAGAACATAAGAACATAAGTAGTCTGCAATAGAACGGTTGGCCTGTGCATGGCAGCTCCAGTAGACAATTAATACCACTCTCTATCATCCATGAATCTATCTAGCCTCCTTTTAAAACTTTCCAGCGTTCCAGCACTTACTACCTAGTTGCTAAGCTTGTTCCACTCGTTTACCATCCTATTTGTGAACCAGTTCCTTCCTTTATCCGTCCTAAACCTAAACTTATCCAACTTAAATCCGTTGCTAAGAGTCCTAACCTGCTCGGATATTAGAAGAACTTTATCTATATCTTCTTTGTGGATTCCTTTCACCCACTTAAATACCTCTAGCATATCTCCCCGCACTCTTCGTCTTTCTAGGGAATGCTAGTTGCTAAAATTGATTCAAGAAATTTCCCCACTACTGACGTGAAAGTAATCGGCCGATAATTTGATACTGATGCTCTGTCTCCCATTTTGTATATGGGTGCTACATTTGCCTGTTTCCACAAGTCTGGCACACTCCCGTGTCTATTGATTTTGTAAATAAATTTACGAGGGGTCTGCTAATCTGTTCCTTAAACTCTTTCAAAACTCGAGGGAAAATTTCATCAGGCCCTGGGGATTTTGTCTTCTTTGATTTATTTATCTTCTTAAGAACATCCTCTTTTCTGATAGTGATATTCTTTAATTTCTCTAATTAATTTCCCTAAATATCATTTGCATCTCTGGCATTTCCTCGTGAATTTCTTCTGTGAAAACTGATAAGAATTAGCTGTTTAATGCTTTGCTTATTTTCTCACTGTCATTGATCACTTCCCGTCTCTCTGAATTTAAAGGACCACTTTGTCTTTGACCTTTGTCCTTTATACCTGGAAAAATCCCTTGGGATTCGCCTTGGATTCTCTCGCTATCTTGATTTTGTAGTTCCTCTTTGCCCTTCCTTACATTTTTATTAACATTCCTAGATTGTTCATTAAACCTATCTCTGAGATGCTCTTCCCCTCCTTTTAATTTCTCATAAATTCCTTTCTTTATTTCTATGACAGGTTTAAGTATTTTTGGTCATCCACCCTGGCTCATTCTTTTTTGACCTAATTTTTCTGTATGGTATATTTCGTTCCTGCGCTTTACGTAGTATACTAGTGAATATATTATAGTCATGATCAATTGTTGTGTCGCCAGTGACCTCACCCATTCCTACCTTGGACTGACCTGAATGTTCCCAGGTGACCTCACCTAGGTACCTTCTTAACCCCTCATAATCCGCCGATCGAAAGTCGGTGACTCTGACCATAGTGTCATTGTTTTTTATTTCCCAATTTAGGGTGAACCTGATTTCTCTGTGATCACTGTTCCCTAGTTCTTCCCCTATCGAGATATCTCTGCTAATATTTTCTTTATTTGTTAATACGAGGTCTAATATATTGTCACCTCTAGTAGGTTCTGTAATTAGTTGTTTAATTTTTTTTCCTGTACTGCGTCTAGGAAGTCGTCAGATTCACAGTCACCTACAGTATTGTCCCAGTCAATATTTCTGATGTTGAAATCCCCCATAATGCACAAGTTGTTGTATTTTGCTGCCCTACTCATTTCCTGCCATATGGGCTGAGCTGCTTCTTTCCCAAGATTTGGGGGCCTGTAAATCACTCCCATAATTAGTTTTTCTCTTCCTTCCGCAATTTCTACCCATACAGACTCGGCTCCTATTTCACCCTTTATTGAATTAATAATACAAATTTTAATGTATCCCTGGAGAAGAGTGCGACCCCTCCCTCCTCCCTACCTTCCCTGTTCGTGTTATTAGAGAGACAGTACCTGGCACGATGAACCAACAGGTGTTCATAACCAGGATTTAGAGGTTATTATGTTCCTGTATTTTGTCCTTATATCTGGGTCACATCAGTTGAGTTAATTATTAAAAGCTTCCCTTTCTTTATTCCTGATCTAAAGTCCATTATTATTTTTAAGAGATAGCTTATATGAAATATATACATTAAGGGATATAATTTGATAATTTACGATTCGTTTCCACACGTTCAGGTATTTTTAAAGTTGGCACGACAAATGTACACTCATTTCCCACCACACAAACAGCCCATGTTCTGAAAAACTTGATTAATTTCCCAAAGGTGATCTTAGTTTTTATTCGTCAGGCGAAAATATTTGTGGACCATGTCTGAGAGAACTCATCCCATCCCACACCCCGTATGGACAATTTTATTTCCAACGACACAATTTTCCCCCATCAACACGCTAATGAAAACCTGTCACTTTCAGGCTTTTCTCTGAATGTGAGGTGGACGTTTCTGAGAAGCTCTGATAACATTTCATTCTTCTTCCTCTTTGGATTCTCATTTTTTTTTAATTCGTCATTCATAGATATGCTAAATAGAGCCGCGACTTGGAGCACCACCACTTGATATCCTGCTAGACGTACGGCTTCCAGTCTTTATATATGAAATCAGTACAATAATGCACCATATATACACAGTTCATTGGTGGAGATCAAAACCCAAGTAGAGTTTGTTCCCTCAGCGTATAAAATAGAGTCTAACATAAGAGACATTGATAAACTAGTACCCGAGACCAGAGAGGTTAACTTGTGGTGGGTTGCGGCGGTGGGTTGTGGTGGTGGGTTGCGGTGGTGGGAGAGTTAACAAACCTCCCGGGGAGACCAGGTCATTCTCACCACCCAGAATGGCACATCAAACTTTGGACAAAAACCTTCACAACTTTGTAAACCATCGTGAAATCGTGTCCAAACTTTTTTCCCCGCCACTTTTTTCCCTACCCTAACAATTTTTAAAAAGTCATAATCGAATATAAAATCAATTTCGAAGTATAAATGAAGGTGTTACAACGTGATCAAAGTTGACACTCTTTACGCCGTTTTGTGGGAGTGAATTTGCCCGCCAATTTCTCTCCTCACACTCACCACAAAAAGATCGTACGCTTGTTCTTGTATTATCGTATCGTATATTATAGATAAAAACTCTTGTATATAAGAAAAAAAATTATATATATATATACATATATATATATATATATTTTATATATATATATATATATATATATATATATATATATATATATATATATATATATATATATATATATATATATATATTAAAACTATTCCACCACTTTTATTTTATAAACTTAATCCTGAAATAAAAAAATATATAATAATTTTGTTCGTTGTTAAATTTTACAGTATTAATTCTTTTTTTACTTTAAGATTTAGTCTCACGTTTACCTATTACGCTTGTTAATTAATATTTACATCCATTAGTTTATTGTCGATTATCTTTTATCTTTTGTAATAATGTTGAAGAATTTATCTCGTGTTCTTATACCCAGCCGCTATTGTTGGTGTTATTGTTAATTCTCTACCCTGCCTTTGACATTACTCTCGCTTCCTGACGGCACCTGCAACGCCTTCTCCTGACACTTTCCCTTTACTTTTTGCTGACACTCTTGCTTTCCGATACTTCCCTCACCTTGTGCTGACACTTTTCTTCAATTTATCCTGACGTTTCCCTTTACTTGTTGCTGACACTCCCCTCGCTTTCTGAAACTTCCCCGACCTTGTGCTGACACTCCCCCCATCTTCTGATACTTCCCTGACCTTGTTCTGACACTTCCCCTCAATTTATGCTGACGCTTTCGCTCTACTTCTGTTGACAGTGTCGCCATGGTAAAAAGGTATCTCGGGGTTAAAAAAAACGAAGACATGAGACAGTTTTCAGGGGTGACTACATTAACAGAGTCATTAGTTCTACATTCATCCTGCTGTGTTAATACCATTATTACCACCACTATCACCATCACTACCACTACCACCACCACTAAACACAACTTCCGACAGAACCGCTGCCACCATCACAACTACTGCTACCATCACAAATACTGCCACTATAACCACCATTGACACCATCACTACCACTACTACCATAACCACCACTGACACCATCACTACTACCATAACCACCACTGACACCATCACCACCACCGCCACCATAACCATCACTGCCATCATCACTACCACTACATTCATAACCACCACTGCCACCATCACTACTACCATAACCAACACCGCCACCACCACCGCCACCATAACCACCACCGCCACCATAACCACCACTACCACCATAACCACCACCGCCACCATAACCACCACCGCCACCATAACCACCACCGCCACCATAACCACCACTACCACCATAACCACCACTACCACCATAACCACCACCGCCATCATAACCACCACTACCACCATAACCACCACCGCCACCATAACCACCACCGCCACCATAACCACCACTACCACCATAACCACCACTACCACCATAACCACCACCGCCATCATAACCACCACTACCACCATAACCACCACCGCCACCATAACCACCACCGCCACCATAACCACCACTACCACCATAACCACCACCGCCACCATAACCACCACTACCACCATAACCACCACCGCCACCATAACCACCACTACCACCATAACCACCACTACCACCATAACCACCACCGCCACCATAACCACCACCGCCACCATAACCACCACTACCACCATAACCACCACCGCCACCATAACCACCACTACCACCATAACCACCACCGCCACCATAACCACCATAACCACCACTACCACCATAACCACCACCGCCACCATAACCACCACCGCCACCATAACCACCACTACCACCATAACCACCACCGCCACCATAACCACCACTACCACCATAACCACCACCGCCACCATAACCACCACCGCCACCATAACCACCACTACCACCATAACCACCACCGCCACCATAACCACCACTACCACCATAACCACCACCGCCACCATAACCACCACCGCCACCATAACCACCACCGCCACCATAACCACCACTACCACCATAACCACCACTGCCACCACCACCCCCGTTAAGATTAAACTATGTAAACTACATACAGAGTGGGATAAGCCTGCAGAGTTTGCCGCTCCCCATCTTACTTATGAGGACTTTTACTTCAAATTATTGTAAACTTTGAGTTTTTCAGAATTCTCTGCATCTTTGAAAATTATATCACTTCATTCCCATAAAAACTTTCCCCTTATTGCTCTCTTTGGTGACTGAGAGTAGCGCATTACCCGGGTGTAGTTTGTGAATAATAAATAAGAAAATTCATCTTTTAAAACCGAGTGAGGAACTAAGCCCGTGTGTGGCCGACAGGTGGCAGCACTCATCACTAAGACTACTGTTGTTTTGTGAACTGATTAAGTAAACATATAATAATTTAAAAAAAAACATTAATTTAAATAATTACATAAAACTCCAGTGGTGAGAAAGATATTTAAACAATTTCTAAAATATGAAAATATATAAGAAATGTCGAGAATATGAGTTGAATGCTGTAATTATTTCTGTAAAGTAGAAGATAACGAGTGAGCTTTATACACTGTGCTCCTCCCCGTGTGAGTTATCTCTGAGGTAACTGAATACATGTCAGGTTCACGTAGGAGTCTATCAATCATAACTAGATTACTCCATCCACACAGCCCCACAATTATCTCTTAATACAGGAACCTGAGCATTCTGACCTAGCCTGAGCTGACCTGAGCTGGGCTACACCACAGACAGATCATCTGAACCATGGTCGGGGCAATTATAGTGATGAACTTAACTACACACATGACGAATCACCTCAGTTCACTACTGCTAAGAAGTGGTGGAAATAATGGATGTGGTAGTGGGTTAGGTTAGGTTGGGTTAGGTTAGTTTAGGTTAGGTTGGGTTAGGTTAAGTTAGGCTGGGTTAGGTTAGGTTAGGTTAGGTTAGGTTAGGTTGGTTAGGCTGGTTAGGTTAGGTTAGGTTAGGTTAGGTAACAAACACCCATTAGACTATTCAATATACACAACCATGTGAAAAATGTGAAGTTAAAACACAGGTATACAGGTAAGGTGTCGCAACAGAGTCATACAGTGTTGTGTTAGTCGAGAGTGTAGGGAGCGAAGGGTCACGAACTCTTTAAAATTATTGCTTCACTTCTCTCCACGATAAAGTATTTCCACATGTACTATACAATTAAATAATTGATCTCAATTATTCATTTCTACATTTTTATTTTCATTGTTTCTTTCTAGATTTGTCCATTTTTTCATGTATTTGTACATTTTTATTTCCTTTATGCATGTCTGTATTTATGCATTTTGCATTATACATTTCCATTTTTATACATTTTCCTTTATATTATACACTTATACACTTTTCGCTCGTCTATGCATATATATATATATATATATATATCTTGATAAAATCACACGGGAAAATGGAAACAACGGAGTACCTTAGCTTTCGTCTTTATTCAAGACATCTTCAGAAAGCCCACACAGGTAGACAGTTTCATTCACTTTTTATCGAATCACCTTGAGTCTACCAAAATGTCAGTTTTTTCTGTTATGTTCCTAAGATGTCTGCGTATTTGTGACTCTGAATTTATTGACGATGAATTGAAACACATTCGTTCTATTGCACATAAACTTGGGTACCCTTCTGTGTTTGTTGATCGTTGTTTTAATAGGGCTAAAAAATCCTTTCATTCCTCTCAAACCGGACAAGTTCCTACACTTAAGAATATTTTGACTCTGCCCTATCGTAATGAATTTGTCCCGTTAGTTCGGTCCCTCAAGCTTCTAAATATTAATGTTGTTTTCAAGTATGACTCAACCATTACTAATATGTTAATAAGGAATAGCCCGAGTTTGAATGTAAATGGTAGTGTTTATTGTATTCCATGTAGCAAATGTAATTGTAATTATGTAGGTCAGACAGGAAAAACACTGCAGCTTAGAATCAAACAACATAAGTATAATATTAGACCTGCATCTGAAAGCAGTGCCTTGTTCGTTCATGTTAGGAATAATAATCACCCCATTGCTTGGGAAAAAAGCTTAGAAGTTTTCAAATCATCTTGTGTCACAGAAAGACTTCTTGTTGAAGCTAGTTTGATTAAGGAATTAAAATCAATAAACCTTAGTGATGGTCAGTTCAAAACTGATAATATGTTACATAAATTTATTTGTCAGTGGCCCAAGGTTAAAAATGCTTTAAAAACCTTTGATCTAGATGTATGATAGTTATTTTGTGGGTCCCCTTTTTTCTGACCTGACTTGACTAGTCACGTCACCACCCTTCTCTTAAGCTCCTCTACGTGTGTGTTGGTGTGGGGATTAGTGGATGTCATCATTTTGACCTGACCTCATGTTTTTAGGTCACCCTGTATATTTAAGCCTCTCTCTGTCCATGTAATCCAGTTGCCTCTGAAGATGTCTTGAATAAAGACGAAAGCTAAGGTACTCCGTTGTTTCCATTTTCCCGTGTGATTTTATCAAGATTTATCTTATCCACGAAAGCGCTTGGGAACTTCGTGTTTTCTTCTTTCCTTGTGGTTATCAGCATATATATATATATATATATATATATATATATATATATATATATATATATAATATATATATATATATATATATATATATATGTATATATATTTCTATTCATTGTACATTTCTACATATTTTTTCCATTATACATATTTTCATTTTTATACATTTATGGTCAAAACGTTACCAAATGTATATGATGCTTTATATCCATACACTTTGGTGCTGTTATTTATCTTACATTTATACATTGACGTATAAATGAGAAATGGTACTGAGAAATAAGATGAGAAACTGAACTAACTGAGAAAGAGCGATGAGAGAGATCAAACTGATGGAAGTTATGTGACCAAGAGGAAATTGTGGTAGGTGGAGGTTCTGTACAGGGATGGAATGTCGATGGGTGACTGGGAGAGGCACGAGAGCTTTCCTAGATGACTTCCAGGACCGTGGCACTGTGCCTGATGATGATAGTGCCACCACTGTTGAGTATAGGTCGTCTGATGCCTTAATACTTATCGCTGTCTGGCTGTTATACCCAAAGGTGATGAGAAACATTATTGTTAATTTTTCACTTCAAAAATATTTCCCATTATTGAGGTGAGGGAAACGGGGCGATAATTTGAAGGCTTGAATTACGATGTTTCTTTTAGGGTAGATATATTTTTATATTTTTCCGCCAAGGAGGAAGACTGAGGTGCAAACGAAGAGGAGAAAATCAGAGGAGTTTGCACAGACGAGGACACAGCTCAGTTCTGGAGGATAAGCGGTAGAATTTCTTTCGGGTCTGCACAGTCGGGTCGTCACGGGACTCAAAACATTTAAGATTTTTCTCTCATCTTTTGTTTTAATTCCGAGGTCAGAGAAACGTCAGGCACCACCAGATTCAGAAGAGAACTTGAGAGGAGTTGTACTAGGAACTTAGGAAGAGTCGAACTAAGAACTTAGGAAGAGTCGCACTAGGAGCTTAGAAGGAGTCGTACTAGTAACTTAGAAGTCGTACTAGGAACTTAGAAGTCGTACTAGGAACTTAGAAGTCGTACTAGGAACTTAGAAGTCGTACTAGGAACTTAGGAGTCGTACTAGGAAATGAAGAGAAGTCGTACTAGGAACTTAGGAGTCGTACCAGGAACTAACCCTGATAAAAATGATAAAAAAAACTGATAACAGAAACTGACGACAATGATTAATACCTGGAACTAATTATAAGAAACCATACCTGGAAATAAAGGTGATAAATCAAGCTAATTAGGGAGGTGGAAAGGAGAAATTGTATTAGACATTAAAGGAAGACGATTCGTTCTCAGAAAGTGATGACAACGATTTAGTGGAGAAGTTAATATGACCCTTATTGAGTGAGTGGAAAGGGGTTATATTAGTGTAAAGAGATCATATACAGATAAGCCAGAAATACACGTGGGGATATGGAACTGATGGCGTATGTATGTGGAGAGAGAGAGAGAGAGAGAGAGAGAGAGAGAGAGAGAGAGAGAGAGAGAGAGAGAGAGAGAGAGAGAGAGAGAGAAGGGAAATGCCGTGAGGGAAGGACACAACACCTAGCATCCAAGCCATTAGTACTGCCTTTTCTCCTCTCCTTTCCTTCTCTTTTCATTTTATCCTCCCTCTTCCTTTCACTTCTTCCCTCTCCTTCCTAACCTTCCCTTTCCTTTCCTTATCTTTCTATCATTTTCTCAAATTTTCTCTCCTTTTCCTTCTTCTTCCCTCTCCTAATCTGACCTTCCTTTGCTCTTTGGCTCTCCCTATTCTTTCCTTTCCTTCTTTTTTCTCCATCTCCTTTTCTGTTTATCTTGCTATTTCCTCTTCTTCACTTCTCCCTCCCTTTTCGTCTGTGTTCCATCTTCTCATTTCCCTTTTCTTCCTCTCCTTCCCTAACACCTACTTCAAACTCCACCTCTGCCTGTCTCCTTCCTTCCTTCCTTCCTTCCTTCCTTCCTTTCTTCCTTACCCTGTTCCTCCCAGAGTCCAGTGTCGCCGCCAGAGCTTGAGGTGCCGGGAGTGCCAGAGGCGTGGCCCTGACGGCACCATGTCATTAGTGCCTCTCTCTCCTCCCCCCTCTCTCCACTCTCCCACATTCTCACCTTCTTCAGCTCTCCCAGACCCGCCAGCGCCCGTCATCACCAGGGTTTCTAACAGACGTCTGCGGGAATATTTTTATCAAGATCTGTAAAGGTTGTATGATCTGTGGGTTATTTCGAGTCTCCCTCTATTGTAATGTTGTCATGGTGTGCTTCTTGTTTGTTATCCTGTTTTAGTGTTGAGTTTCATCTTATGTTTCCACTTCTGTAATACTTAGTTTCTTCAGGAATAATGTTTTGCTTTTTACTTCATTGCAATGTTGTTTATTTCATAGTAATGATCAGTTTCCCTCTCTACCCTGTTGAGTTTTCTTCTGCTATGTTAAGTTTATACAGTAATGCAGATCTTCCTCATGTGAAATGTGAGTTTTTTTTTTCAACTTAAAGTTTTGTTTTTCCTTTAGCAACTTAATAGGTGTGGTGGTGGTGGTGGTGGAGCTCCTCTGGTAATGGACGTAGTGTGCATCGCTGTCTTGAACAAGGGTGATAAGGTGTCACCTCATTCTGCCGTCATTTCCTGGAGGGTGATTGTCGAGGTGGAAAACTGGTTATCTACTGATCTCTTTATCTCTGTTAGAGTCCCCCAGAGTAGCTGAAAAAAAAGAAGAAAACAAGTAAAGACGTTGCCAGTATGGGAGGTGAGGCAGGAGAGTACGGTGTTGCTCCTGCCTGGCCGGATAGCTCCAGTAAGAGCTTGTAATGCCAGACCTGGTGTAGCCAACCTCACCCTGGGTCTCCTGAATCTGTCCGCGAGTGGCAAGAATTTTATCCAGTCGTTCAGATCTTCGAAGAGACTCATCCTATTTCCCTCGAGACACATCTGACACACCTAACACATTTGACACACCTGACACATTTGACACACCTGGCACATTTGACACACCTGACACATTTGACACATCTGACACACCTGACACATTTGACACACCTGGCACATTTGACACCTCTGTCACATTTGACACATCTGACACACCTGACACATTTTACACATCTGGCACATTTGACACACCTGACACATCTGACACCTGACACATCCCTCAAATTTGGTTGATGACAAAGAAAAGATCACCAAGAGTGGAACTGAAAGGGTGAAAAGGGTGTCCAAAACTGCTTATGTTGAAGACCTTCGTATGGCACAACAGGTCAGAGCAACAACTGACGACTCCAGACATTGTTATCGTAGAATTATGAATAATACGAGTGTTATATATGACTTTACCTCACAACTATAACGAATGACGTAACGCAAATTTACTCTCCGTTCCCTTCTCTTATTTCGTGTTCTTTAATTTCATCGTTAACTCGCTATCATCCCCCACACGGTCACATAAAATGGCTGGTGAAGGTTTTTGTGATTATTGTCCAGAAAAATAGTGAGAAGATGACAGCGGTGGTGGTAGAGACTCAGGGGTAACAGACACAAGGGAGGGAGTTTATGGGTTTCTCTCCTTCCCTCCTTCACTCGGGCTGTGATAACACGAGGCTCCTGACCCACGCTGCCTGGCTCGTAAATTTTGCCTGAGTGACCATTAAGTCATTTCTCGATCACTTGGGAGGCGTCAGGCTACCGGAGGGGCAAGTCATCTAACTTCCGTGGCAGGAAAATTATATCAAAGCATTAAAAAAGATTCTTCGGGGAAAATGTCATTTGTGACAAGGAAGGAAGACTCGTCTCTTTAGTGCCATCTAAGGGGCCACTTAATCAACTCTCTGGGACACATAAAGGAGTAATATTAACACAGAATAAACAAAACAGTGACAGCTACAGGTAAACATCAACAATAAAACGTTTCCTGATATCCACTAGTAAGGGGGACACCCGGGACAGGCCTCGTAGGAGTGAGAGTGATCATTAAGCCAAGTCTCTCGGGCGGGAGAAGACAACATGCTTAAGGAAAAGACAACAAGCCTTAAGGGCCAGCCTCATACTACCAGGGACAGTGATGGAAAGTTCCCTACTACAATGATGACGTTAGTGGTACCTTAGGGTCCTGCTGGTAGCCGGCCTCCTTGGTGATCCTCTTGGTGCTGGGACAAGCCAGGTCACTACCCGGAGGACCCAGCTTACACCCGAAGAAGGTCTCCCAGTACTCCTTAAACCATGGGTTTCTCTCGTTTTTCTCTGGTGTCAGTTTACTCATGTACGTGTCAAACCCCTTCACCACCTGTAGTGAGTATAATGTAAACACAATTATGATAATATTACAGTAATGATGTTAACACAAGTACACTTACTACGGTATATATATATATATACATATATATATATATATATATATATATATATATATATATATATATACATCTCTCATGTAGATCCACAATGAAAACGTGGATAAGATAAATCTTGATAAAATCACACGGGAAAAGGGAAATAACGGAGCACTTTAGCTTTCGTCTTTATTCAAGACATCTTCAGAGGCAACTGAAGTTGCCTCTGAAGATGTCTTGAATAAAGACGAAAGCTAAGGTGCTCCGTTGTTTCCCTTTTCCCGTGTGATTTTATCAATATATATATATATATATATATATATATATATATATATATATATATATATATATATATATATATATATATATATATATATATATATATATATTTTATGAAAATCCACAATGAAAAACGTGGATAAGATAAATCTTGATAAAATCACACGGGGAAAATGGAAACAACGGAGTACCTTAGCTTTCGTCTTTATTCAAGACATCTTCAAGACATCTCCATGTAATCCAGTTGCCTCTGAAGATGTCTTGAATAAAGACGAAAGCTAAGGTACTCCGTTGTTTCCATTTTCCCCGTGTGATTTTATCTAGATATATATATATATATATATATATATATATATATATATATATATATATATATATATATATATATATATATATAAAATACTTAGTGCAACACTCAAATGCAACGTCATTTTTATTTAATGTTAAATTGAGCTGTAAATGACATTCTGTTCACACACACACACGCATTAGTCAATTTTCAAAAGTGTTTAGGCCAGGAAGCTTCCCCTCTGCTTGCACAATAGCTGTTCCATCTCTGGTTACGTAAGTTTTACTGTGTACACTGCTGTTATTGTTAGCCAATAAGGCGCACAGTAATGATTTTACTACAACAGTTTATTGAAGTTAAAGTGGCTATACTATCAGGAGGTGAAATAAATACCGATGAAACACGATGACAAGCAGACAGTGTCGGGGTACAGATAATATCTACAAGTTGCTATCAACTACTTAATGTGGAAGGAGACTCTCGAGGACTTGAGGCTTTATGGAATGACAATTACTTTACGACTCGACTAAGAGAAATCTTGATGACCAACTCGTAAATCACTTGAGACGCCATTCAGCCCCGGCAGATGGCCTTCCTGTACCCAACACCTGCATGTTATTCTGTGTCTGTTTATTTGCCTTTCCCGAGTGATGATAGGAAGCCCTGGGCACTGGCGGGGAGTGTTCTGGTCACATTGCCTCTTATATTTAGTGTGATGTCGAGTTTTGTAAGCTGTGAGATAAGTTTCCTCAGGAACAATCATCATTATTTTTATACAATCAATATAACAGTTGTACATGTGGTATTGTTTTAATGTAATGTGATAGAGAGAACAAGCCGCCAGGTAAGTCAATATTACTGGCATACACAACATTGTACAGCAGTTAATAAAGGAAAATGTCCTGCTTTACGACATAGTTTAAGGCAGTTAATTAGGCATCCCCTGTGCAGCGCCTGTCGTCAGAGCCAACAACGATGGATTGCATGGTCCGCGACCCTCTGCATAAAGCACACACAATAGGTGACATATGCCCCCCACACAACCGTCGCTCAAACGGGTGATGAGGCAGTCTTGTGTACAGTGTCAGATCCAACAAGAAACAGCTAATGACAGGGGAATGTGACCCTATCTCATCTGTAAGCCACCATTCTCTCGTAACTGCTTCCTGGTTCTCACTCCCACACTGCAGCTCAGTATGCTTGGATAAACACCGCTACTGGCCCCCTCGGTGTGCTTGGTGGGTCCACTGTACTTCTAGGTACTCGCTGCCAATGAGGACCATTGTGGGACACATAATGGTACCGTGGTTATCTTCCGCCATTGAGTGCGTCTGCGAGTCCCTTAGCCTCCCCTTACAGCAGTTTCATTCGTCTCCTTTATGTTTATACATTACTACTCGAATCCCTTCACACCTTGGCTGTCCCGGGCACCTCCCACTGGGAATGACGAGGTGCCGAAATTAACGGGGTAGATGGGCCCTCGGTACTTCCTCTCTGCTTCAAATAGTAGTTTTACTTGTTCCCTAGTCTTGCCCTCCACCCCTCCCCCCACCCCCCCTGACACCACCTACTCCTCACACACGTCTTCAGCCTTCATGGGGAGGAAGTACTGTACTCGGCGCTCCCCGCTGATGCGGCCATGATCTTTTAGGACTTGGAGACAGTTGCCAGCCTGGTCTGTCGGGCTCTCCCCTTCCCCATCTCCTCCTCCCCATCTGGATTTATGAACATTCTCCCACCAACAGTACAGTGCAAGGATTGACAATCAACCCACAAGTAATAAACAAAAGAGACAATTTCAACTCGAAACAAAGAAACAACTGTTAGAGTGACAACCAGTGTTTAGTGGTCAATGTTGACCTGACACACCCAGGGTCCGCCGTACACTCGCCACCACCAACACTGGATGAGAAGCCAAGAAAGACTCCAAACTACATCAGGAGAGAAGTGATGACCCCTTACTCCACCCAGGTGAGGAACTATGAATTCCTAACTACATCACACGAAGAACAAGAACCATCTCCAACACCCTGTGTGAGCTGAAGGACCTAACCCGACCACGTGGTGGATGTGCCAAACATCTGCAGCTGTAGTGAGGGGAGCAGCTTAGCACCCAGGTAAGACAGCCATCCAAACAGTGGGAAGGACTTTGTTGGCGCCAATGTCAGGTCAGAAGACTGTTTACAAGTCCAGCTCAAACATTACCAGATCTATAGTTAATCTATATGTTGACACATTCTTTATTATATTTTTGTATTGAAAGCTTTTGTCAATCAAGTGACCCACTCCCCGCTTCCACCATATGTAACCTATCACCTCTGTTCATTGTATATTTTCAGCCTTTGGGCTGCCATGTAATCTTAATAAACCGTCAATTATTATTATTATCATTATTATAATTATAATTATAATAATTATTATTATTATTATTATTAATATTATAATTATTATTATTATTATTATTATTATTATTATTATTATTATCATTATAATAATTAATATTAATTATTATTATTATTATTATTATTATTATTATTCTTATAATTATAATTATTATTATAATTATAATAATAATAATAATTATAATTATTATTATTATTATTATTATAATTATAATAATAGCAATCTATGTTAGGGATAACCTGAAGTGTGAAATAAATAAGGAAATAAAAACTGAGAGGAATACAGAAACAATTTGGATAGAATTAAGCGACGGTCGGGAAAAATTAATCACAGGAGTAATATATAGACCCCCCAATCTTGACAGAGTCAATGAGCGACTTATCTGGGATGAAATGCGCAGGGCTTCCATACACAACAAAGTCTGTATAGTAGGCGACTTTAACCTTGGCCAAATAGATTGGACCGACCTTACGGGAAACTCAGAATCAGAGGATTTTCTCGAGACGATCCAGGACTGTTTCCTAAGTCAACATATAACCGAACCCACACGGGGTAATAATATATTGGATTTAGTTTTGTCAAACAGAGAAAACCTCATTAGCAATGTCGAGGTAGGGAACGAACTTGCAAACAGCGATCACAAAGAAATTCGATTCCAGTTAGATTTTCAGGGCAGACGTAAGGAAAATTCCACTAAAGTACCAGATTTCAGAAGGGCAAACTTTGACAGTTTAAAGAGGCAGCTGAGAGAGGGGGTGTCGCGCTTGGCCGTGAACCTGACAGATGACACCGACCTGATAACGAGATCTGAGATTGCCGAGTTCCACGACAATTTAAATAGTGAGTTACTTAATGCACAAAGGCAGAACATACCATACAAAAAACTCAGATCAAACAACAATGACCCTAGATGGATAAATAATTATTTAAAGAACATCATTGGCCAAAGGAAGGCTATAGGTAGAAGGATAAATCGTGGCGAAATTCACCTCCGGGACTATTATAGGGTATTGGCGAGTAGGGTTAAAACCGAGATAAGGAAAGCAAAGAGGAATAATGAGGTAAGGATAGCAAGGGAGGCAAAGACAAACCCCAAAGGATTCTACCAAATGTACCAAACTAAAACACGAGAAAAGATTGGACCAATACGGTCAGACTCCGGCGAGCTCACTGATAACGACGGAGAAATGAGCAATAATTTGAATAAATATTTTTCAACAGTTTTCACCAGCGAAAATTTAAACATGATACCCGAGGCACCGACTCTACTCAGTGATAGTGAAGAAAACAAATTAAGTGAGATAGTAGTGACTAGTAACGATGTTAGTAAGCAAATAGACAAACTAAAGCCTAATAAGTCACCTGGTCCCGATGAGATATTTGCCAGAGTATTAAAGGAATGTAAGGAAGAGCTTAGTATGCCCTTAGCAAAGTTGTTTAACATGTCCTTAAAAACAGGTGTAGTACCAGAATCCTGGAGGATAGCGAATGTAATACCGATCTTCAAGAAGGGGGATAGATCACTATCCTCTAACTACCGCCCAATCAGTCTAACATCAATAGTAGGCAAATTACTGGAAGCAATCATTTCAAACTCTATTCGAAATCACCTGGAGAAGCACAGATTGATCAATGATTCCCAGCATGGCTTCACAAGCGGACGTTCTTGCCTAACTAATCTATTAACATTCTTTTCATCAGTTTTCGAATCAGTGGACGAGGGGCACAATTATGATGTGGTATATCTCGACTTTAGCAAAGCCTTCGACAGAGTACCCCACGAAAGACTAATTAGAAAGGTAGAAGCTCATGGCATCAAAGGTGACATCCTTAAATGGATTAGGGCGTGGTTACAGGACAGGAAACAGCGAGTGAGCATTAACGGCACTAAGTCCCATTGGAGCAACGTCACAAGTGGAGTTCCCCAAGGCTCAGTACTTGGACCATTATTGTTTATTATATACATAAACGACATAGATATCGGCATAGACAGCAACATAAGTAAATTTGCTGATGATACTAAAATAGGACGTGTTATCAAATCTGATGAGGACTCGGCAAAACTACAGGAGGATCTAAACAAATTTTTCGAATGGTCTGAAAAATGGCAGATGAAATTCAACATTGACAAATGTAAAGTACTCAGTATAGGAAATGTAAACAGGGAAACCAGATACCAGATGAACAACGATGCCATAGAGAAATCCGACTGCGAGAGAGATTTAGGAGTAATGATAAGTAGGAACCTTAAGCCAAGTAAACAATGTGTTTTTGCTCGAAACAAGGCTAATAAAGTACTTGGGTTCATACAAAGGAGTGTTAGTTACAAGACTAGCGAGGTCATCCTAAAACTGTATCTTGCTCTTGTGAGACCACACCTGGATTACGCAGTCCAGTTCTGGTCACCGTATTACAGAATGGATATAGAATCCTTGGAAAGAATTCAGAGGAGAATGACAAGACTAATCCCGGGTATCAGGAACCTTGAGTATAGAGACAGGTTAAAGCATCTTAATTTGCACTCCCTTGAGAGACGTAGAGCGAGGGGCGACCTGATAGAGGTGTATAAATGGAAGGCAGGGCTAAACAAAGGGGACATTACAAAGGTACTCAAATTATCCAACCAGGAGCGAACTCGTAACAATGGTTTTAAGTTGGACAAATTTAGATTTAGGCGTGAAATAGGTAAACACTGGTTTGGAAACAGAGTAGTGGATGAATGGAACAAGTTACCAAATATCATCATTAACTCGAATACGCTGAATTGCTTCAAACATAGGTTGGATGCTCATATGAGCAATAGGGGTTGGGTGTAAACGGGACTGCCCAGTATGGGCCAATAGGCCCGCTGCAGTTTCCTCCATTCTTATGTTCTTATGTTCTTATTATCATTATCATTATTATTATCATTATCATTATCATTATCACTATCACTATTATTATTATTATTATTATTATTATAATTATGATTATAATTATTATTATTATTATAATTATAATTATAATTACTATTATTATTATTATTATTATTATTATTATTATTTATTATTATTATTATTATTATTATCATTGTCATTGTCATTATCATTATCATTATTATTATCATTATCATTATCATTATCATTATTATTATTATTATTATTATTAGTAGTAGTAGTAGTAGTAGTAGTAGTAGTAGTAGTAGTAGTAGTAGTAGTATTATCATCACAGTTCATGGTCACCGGCCCGGATTAATAACTCCTCCTCCAGCTCTCAACTTGAGCTCCAACTTCTCTAGATTCGACATCATTCTACCCTCCACAACACACACACACCATCGTCACTACAGGTAACACCAGCACCATAAGTAACACACCATCGTCACTACAGGTAACACCAGCACCATAAGTAACACACCATCGTCACTACAGGTAACACCAGCACCATAAGTAACACACCATCACCACTAGAGGTAACACCAGCACCATAAGTAACACACCATCACCACTAGAGGTAACACCAGCACCATAAGTAACACACCATCACCACTACAGGTAACACCAGCACAATAAGTAACACACCATCACCACTGCAGGTAACACCAGCACCATAAGTAACACATCATCACCACTACAGGTAGCACCAGCACCATAAGTAACACACCATCACTACTGCAGGTAACACCAGCACCATAAGTAGCACACCATCACCACTGCAGGTAACACCAGCACCATAAGTAACACACCATCACTACTGCAGGTAACACCAGCACCATAAGTAGCACACCATCACCACTACAGGTAACACCAGCACCATAAGTAACACACCATCACCACTAGAGGTAACACCAGCACCGTAAGTAACACACAATCACCACTAGAGGTAACACCAGCACAATAAGTAGCACAGCAGCACCACTACAGATAACACCAGCACCATAAGTAACACATCATCACCAGCCCAGGTAATACCAGCACCAAAAGTAACACACCACCACCAGCCCAGGTAACACCACCGCTACAGGTAACACCAGCACCGTAAGTAACACACCATCACCAGCCCAGGTAACACCACCACTACAGGTAACACCAGCACCACACCATCACCAGCCCAGGTAACACCACCGCTACAGGTAACACCAACACCGTAAGTAACACACCATCTTCAGCCCAGGTAACACCACCAATACAGGTAACACCAGCACCATAAGTAACACACCATCACCAGCCAACCCAGGTAATAGGGGTCTGGCTTCCCACCAGTTCAAACTCTTTGTGTCTCCTTCTCAGGTTTCTCCCTCGTCTTCTGAAGAGCTCATCATTGATTTCCTCCTCGTGGTGGCGTAGGACCTTGCTCGCTGTGTCGGTGGGGGTTGTAGACACCTGGTAGCAACACTCAGGCCAATATGTTGTGTTAAGGTCTTGAACTTCTGTAGATACAGTGAGTCGGACCCATCTTGTGAGGCCACCCTGAGGTAGATCACTGGGTGTCGTGGGTGAGCGGCGGTAGGAACTGTACCATCAATGGGAAACTTTTGGTTGAAGAGTCCCACCTGTCTTGATGATTCTCTCTGGAGATATTGATCACACTCCCAGCAGTGCGGTCGTCCTCTCAGGAGGTACTGCAAGGGAAGAGTCTTCGGCTGCTGTTATGAGGGACGTTTGAACTCTCGTCATTTGCGAGGATTATTGTCTTCAACACAGAAGGTGGCAAGTCAGGCATGGACCTTGAGGCTGTCAAGTGTGGCTGTCTGCGAAGAGGGGCCGAAGGTGCAGGAAGAGTGTGATGGGAGCCTCCTGACAGAAGTCTTCCCCAGAGAAGCACACTGGCGCCTCAACTGAGGTCCCACTCTGAGCAATCTGTCTGTCAGCTGTTGATTTGTCAGTAATGATCGTGGTACTGAAGGTGATACAACACAACAGGTGTGTCAGACCCATAGTGCACAACGTTGGAACTTCTATAACATGAAATTTTAAGTCAATTTTCTTACTCTATGATGAAAAAGATGAACCCATTCAACCTCTTGTCGTATGTCACCACTAGAGAGGTTCACGTTGATGGCAGATGTTGTGTTATGTTGCCACGATGCTGAAATGAGAACAACAATGCCGAGGAAACTGAATAAAGTGAGAATCAAACAACGAAATGATAAACAATACATACGAACGAAGGAAGAGAATATATAGTGAAAAAAAAGGAAATTAGAAAAGGTTGGAAAATTTTCTTGAGCATCTGATGAGAATAACTAATGAGAAAGAGAGGCGGAGACATACTTCCTGGGGAGACTGAGGAAGGAATGCATTAAAGTGAGAGAGAAAGAGAGAATAAGTAAGGAGACGCAGACTGAAGGTAAGGTTGATAATGGTAAGGTATCAGGAGTGGAGAGAACCATTGTGAAAATATTAAAGAACGAAGGTGGAAGAGAGAGAGAGAGAGAGAGAGAGAGAGAGAGAGAGAGAGAGAGAGAGAGAGAGAGAGCAGTATAGACCTCCAGCTAGTGTGTATGTGTGTGTGTGTGTGTGCGTGCGTGCGTGCGTGTGTGTGTGTGTGTGTGTGTGTGTGAGTGTGTGTGTTGGGCATAACACGTATATAACTTGCCATTGCCTCATTTGCATATGAATATTACTGTTGACATTCTGTTGGTAACTTGGCGTTTTACCCTACTTGAATTTCCTCATTTACTCTCTAATATTTCTTTCATTCTCTTGTATCCAAACAGCTTATACCCTTTTCCAAATTATTTCTATTTATATTCCAATCAAAAATATTTACTTTCATTGTATTTTCATCTTCTAGTTTTGCATCCCAGTGGCCTTATTATTTTCCTCCTCCCGTTATCAAATTTCCCCTTAAGCTCTTCTCTTCCTTGACTCATTAATATTTTTTACCCCAGATTTTTCCCTTTCTTCCCTACACAAATCGGGTTTTCTCTAATGAACTCATATTATTTTTTCCCTTCACATAATGTTTTCCCCCACACCCTCCATATCCTTCCCCCACACCCTCCACATCTTTCCCCCACACCCTCCACATCATTCCCCCACACCCTCCACATCTTTCCCCCACACCATCCACACCTTTCCCCCACACCCTCCACACCTTTCCCCCACACCCTCCACACCTTTCCCCCACACCCTCCACATCTTTCCCCCACACCCTCCACTTCTTCCCCCACACCCTCCACATCTTTCCCCCACACCCTCCACATCTTCCCCCCACACCCTCCACATCTTCCCCCCACACCCTCCACATCTTTCCCCACACCCTCCACATCTTTCCCCTACACCTTCCACATCTTTCCCCCACACCTTCCACATCTTTCCCCCACACCCTCCACACCTTTCCCCCACACCCTCCACTTCTTCCCCCACACCCTCCACACCTTTCTCCCACACCCTCCACACCTTTCCCCCCACACCCTCCACATCTTCCCCCACACCCTCCACACCTTGCCCCCACACCCTCCACACCTTTCCCCCACACCCTCCACTTCTTCCCCCACACCCTCCACATCTTTCCCCCACACCCTCCACACCTTTCCCCCACACCCTCCACACCTTTCCCCCACACACTCCACTTCTTCCCCCACACCCTCCACATCTTTCCCCCACACCCTCCACACCTTTCCCCCACACCCTCCACTTCTTCCCCCACACCCTCCAAATCTTTCCCCCACACCCTCCACTTCTTCCCCCACACCCTCCACATCTTTCCCCCACACCCTCCACTTCTTCCCCCACACCCTCCGCTTCTTCCCCCACACCCTCCACATCTTTCCCCCCACACCCTCCACACCTTTCCCCCACACCCTCCACACCTTTCCCCCTCACCCTCCACACCTTTCCCCCACACCCTCCACATCTTTCCACCACACCCTCCACACCTTTCCCCCACACCCTCCACACCTTTCCCCCACACCCTCCACACCTTTCCCCCACACCCTCCACACCTTTCCCCCTCACCCTCCACACCTTTCCCCCACACCCTCCGCTTCTTCCCCCACACCCTCCACATCTTTCCCCCAGACCCTCCACACCTTTCCCCACACCCTCCACACCTTTCCCCCACACCCTCCACACCTTTCCCCCTCACCCTCCACACCTTTCCCCCACACCCTCCACTTCTTCCCCCACACCCTCCACATCTTTCCCCCACACCCTCCACACCTTTCCCCCACACCCTCCACTTCTTCCCCCACACCCTCCACATCTTTCCCCCACACCCTCCACATCTTCCCTCACACCCTCCGCTTCTTCCCCCCTCACCCTCCACACCTTTCCCCCACACCCTCCACATCTTCCCCCACACCCTCCGCTTCTTCCCCCACACCCTCCACATCTTTCCCCCACACCCTCCACACCTTTCCCCCACACCCTCCACTTCTTCCCCCACACCCTCCACATCTTTCCCCCACACCCTCCACTTCTTCCCCCACACCCTCCGCTTCTTCCCCCACACCCTCCACATCTTTCCACCTCACCCTCCACACCTTTCCCCCACACCCTCCGCTTCTTCCCCCACACCCTCCACATCTTTCCCCCACACCCTCCGCTTCTTCCCCCACACCCTCCACATCTTTCCCCCACACCCTCCACATCTTTCCCCCACACCCTCCACATCTTTCCACCTCACCCTCCACACCTTTCCCCCACACCCTCCGCTTCTTCCCCCACACCCTCCACATCTTTCCCCCACACCCTCCACATCTTTCCCCCACACCCTCCACATCTTTCCACCTCACCCTCCACACCTTTCCCCCACACCCTCCGCTTCTTCCCCCACACCCTCCACATCTTTCCCCCACACCCTCCGCTTCTTCCCCCACACCCTCTACACCTTTCCCCCACACCCTCCACACCTTTCCCCCACACCCTCCACATCTTTCCCCCACACCCTCCACTTCTCCCCCCACACCTTGCACTTCTTCCCCACACCCTCCACATCTTTCCCCCACACCCTCCGCTTCTTCCCCCACACCCTCCACATCTTCCACTATTCAAGTATAACCTTTTTTCCTTCATCTTATTCATTTTATCACTTCACTTCTTTCTTCTCCTCTGTATCTTGTATCTGTTCTTCCTGAATTAATCTGGAGACTCACAACAGCGTCGTCATTAGAAGCCTTTATATTGTCACCTATCATCTGCTATATTATCTCCTCAACGATAACCTAACCTAGCCCAATTCAATTTAGTCTGTCTGTCTTTATGTATATATGTGGTGTAATGGTCAGCATGCTCGCCTCGCAAGCGAGTAGACCCGGGTTCGATATCCGGGTAGGATGAAACTATGGGTAAGTTTGTATAGGCCATTTGCCTCTGTCTATCCAGCAGTAATTGGGAACCTGGATCTTAATCAATTTGCGGATCGTGTTCCGGGGTAATGGTTGGCCAGTACAGCTGGCGAGTTGTCCGGTCTTCTCGGATTATTCCTTGACACTGGGTCATACAGCTCGTTAACTCAGGGTGTGGTTGTTGTGTTCGCGACAGCTTCTACACTTTAAACAAATTCACGCCTAGGTGACCCTTGGACAGGCCATCCTCGTTACACGAGGGCAACCATTATATATGTATGTATGTATGTATTGTATGTAATAATAATAATAATAATAATAATAATAATAATAATAATAATAATAATAATAATAATAATTTAGAAAAAATAATTGTACTTATGATGATAAAATTTCCAGTTGCAAAAGTGTGATTGTTAAATGGAATACCAATAGATATTCAGTATATAACTGTACGGTATAGAAAATGAAACAAACATTTTTTATATGCAGATAACATTTATAGAACTCTGATCAGCTGTATACTGCACACACACACACACACACACACACACACACACACACACACACACACACACACACACACATACAATAGACACATCTTACTTTCAATAATATGTTGCAGCCAATGGTCTCAAGCCTCGGTATTCACGGCAACAATAAGTTACTCAATAATTCATCTCACCTTTTGACAAACTTGACGGTGACATTTATAAAGAAAAATTGACCTCCAGGTAACATTAATTACCTGGTTCAATACATAGATGTAATTAATCCATAAGTTATTAGAGTCTACTGAATTATAACAGAACCATTGTGTGTTGCAGTAGAGAGGTACTTAAGAACACTTTACCATCTACTTAACAGAATGAGAGTGAAGAGAGTTGTGAATATAAGTGACTTTTGTTAATTGTTTAGGTAGTCTTTGTGATCTCCAGTGTTGTTAATAATAATAATAATAATAATAATAATAATAATAATAATAATAATAATAATAATAATAATAACATGACCGAGAGAGGTAAACCTTTCAAGAGAGGTGTGAGGGGTGACACCTTCACTTAATTAACCTCAGAACTCGTTGTTGAAGGTAACTTGACAGTTTGTTTGTTTGTTTGTTATAAATATTATGTTAAGCTGCAGACGTTTCACATGTACTAATTAGCACCAGGTGTTCGGTACAGGTAAAGTTGTTTATAAACCAGGTATTACTTCAGTAATTATCTTGACTTAAAGAGGGAATTCAGTTTATAAGTATAAGCATCAAACAGGTAAGTTCAGGAAATTACTCTGATGAATCTCACCAGAAGGCTTGAACGTTTTTATCCATTATTACGTCATCACTACGTTATTACATCATCACTACGTTATTACGTCATCACTACGTTATTACATCATCACTGCGTTATTACATCATCACTACATTATTACGTCATCACTACATTATTACATCATCACTACGTTATTACATCATCACTACATTATTAAGTCATCACTACGTTATTTCATCATCACTACATTATTACGTCATCACTACGTTATTACATCATCACTACGTTATTACATCATCACTACATTATTACGTCATCACTACGTTATTACATCATCACTACGTTATTACATCATCACTACGTTATTACATCATCACTACATTATTACGTCATCACTACGTTATTACATCATCACTACGTTATTACATCATCACTACGTTATTACATCATCACTACGTTATTACATCATCACTACATTATTACGTCATCACTACGTTATTACATCATCACTACGTTATTACATCATCACTACATTATTACGTCATCACTACGTTATTACATCATCACTACGTTATTACATCATCACTACGTTATTACATCATCACTACATTATTACATCATCACTACGTTATTACATCATCACTACATTATTACGTCATCACTACGTTATTACATCATCACTACATTATTACGTCATCACTACGTTATTACATCATCACTGCGTTATTACATCATCACTACGTTATTACATCATCACTACATTATTACATCATCACTACGTTATTACATCATCACTACGTTATTACATCATCACTACGTTATTACATCATCACTACATTATTACGTCATCACTACGTTATTACATCATCACTGCGTTATTACATCATCACTACGTTATTACGTCATCACTACGTCATTACATCATCACTGACTAGATAGAAGAGCAGACTGAGGCTACTGGTGTTGATAGAATGATGCTGGGCTACAGAGCCACATTCTTTCTCTATACAAAGTTTCCTGTGTGTGTGTGTGTGTGTGTGTGTGTGTGTGTGTGTGTGTGTGTGTGTAATAATAATAATAATAATAATAATAATAATAATAATAATAATAATAATAATAATAACAATAATAATAATAATAAATGGTTTATTAATAGAGTTGCAGCCGGTGGCTGAAAGTATACAGGCTTACATTTGATTTAGACATAATGATATAATATGCATTAAATACATTTACAGGGCTGTACAGTACATAAATCAGGAGTTGTTTATTATTTTAACAATAGATGGGATGGTGCTGTTCTTATATCTATCGGTGCTCTTATGGGCTGAATTTTGTTGTAGTGGCGGACTGCGCGAGGTGGGTGGGGGACTGCCGGTGGCAGGAGGTGGCGATGACAAGAGTGGTGCATTAGTTGGCTGCCAAACCTTTCCAGTGCTTGGTGGTGGAGTTCACTGAGGGATGGCATTTCCAGGGTGGTGAGAGCGTTGGTGTAGCTGGAGTATTCTGCGCCGAGCATGATTCTGCAGGCCCTTTTCTGTACCTTCTCTAGCTGACGTTGTTGGGTGGAGTTGAGAGAAGACGACCAGGCTGGTGACGCATACATTAGTTTGGGGAGAATAAAGGCGTTGTAGATGGTCCTCAGCTCTGGCGTGGGTGTCCCAAGTGACCTAAGTCGTCGTAGCATGTAGAGACGGTACGAGGCTGCCTTGACTGTGTTATTTACATGGGCCTTCCAGTCAAGTTTGTTGTCTATAGTTACACCCAGGAGTTTGGCAGTGTACCCATACCGGAACACTCAGCATGTAAACTTTGTGATAAACCTTTGAAGCATACACTTGAACACTATATTATTGAATGTGACACTGTCAAAGACTTCAGGCCACCTGACTTACTGTATCTTGAACTATGTAATTACTTCATTGAATCAGGTGTGCTTGAGGACATTCTTGCTGTCTATCCCAAATTTGCTAGCCCACACTGATTAGTCTTCAATTAGAATATGACTCCAATGTATGTGATCCACTGACCTATATATGCTGCTGGTGAATGTGATGTATTTCCTTCTTTGTGTACGAACCTCTGTCCTGCGTGGCAGTGAACAGTGGCATTACCCACATGAATCTGACCTATATATAGTGTCAGTGAATATGATGCATTCTTTGTGTACGAACCTCTGTCCTGTATGGCAGTGAAAAGTGACATTACCCACATGAATCTGACCGACGTATATGTATGTATGTGTGCGTGTGTGCATGTATATGTACGTGTACATGCATATGTGTATGTATATACGTATATGTATGTATATGTGTGTGTGTGTGTTTACATATATGTATATGTACTGTCAATGAATATGATGCAACTCTTTGTGTACGAACCTCTGTCCTGCATGGCAGTGAACAGTGACATTATCCATTTGAACCTGACCTATATACATTTATATTTGTTAATGAATATGATGTATTTCTTTGTGTGTGAACCTCTGTCCTGCGTGACAGTGAGAAGTGATACCACCCTCAGTGTCAAGACCTGACTGAATTACTCAGAATAGGCAAACTGTACTACAAGCTCTGCCAATAAATTTGTTAAACTAAAAAGACTGCACTAGCTGGAGAGGATGGGCACCCACTGTGACTGATGGGGCTTGCACTGGAGTGGTGGCGGTATTGATGTGCATGACTACGGTTTTGGTGTGTGTGTGTGTGTGTGTGTGTAATAATAATTATAATAATAATAATAATAATAATAATAATAATAAAAATAATAATAATAATAATAATAATAATAATAATAATAATAATAATAATAATATTAATAATAATAATAATAATAATAATATTAATAATAATAATAATAATAATAATTAACGGTTTATTGAAAGGGCATAACAGGAGGAGGAAGAAGCAGTAGAAGAGGAAGAGAAAGAGGAGGAGGAGGAGAAAGAAGATGAGGAGGAGGAGCAGAAAGAAGATGAGGGGGAGAAACAAGAAAAAAGAGAAGGAAAAAACAGAAGAGGAGCAGCAAAAGGAGGAGAAGGAAGAGGAATCAGAAATGGAAAATGATGCGGAGAAAACAAAAATAGGAGGAGGAGGATGAGGAGGAGGAGGAAGCACAAGAGGAAGAGAAGGAAGGAGAAGAAAAGGAAGAAATATCGGAGAAATCAGAAGAGTGAGAGGCAAGAGTGAGAGGGTTTTAACAAGACTTTACCTGACTAGTGAGCTCGACGGTGATAGCTCCTTCAGCCACGTCCTGAAGCCCCTCTACCAGGTGACTCTGCTTCCCCCAGCCGTCAGACGCGACCCAGTGGAAGTAGGACGTCAGGTTGAGTCTCCGCGCCGCCGCCAACACCCCCCTGTAGAAGGTAGAAAAAATAAACAATTAGGCAAGGATTTTTTTTAGACCAGGTGAGGGGTTTTAGACCAGGTGTGGGTTTGACCAGGTGAGGGGTTTTAGACCAGGTGAGGGGTTTTAGACCAGGTGAGGGGCTTTAGATCAGGTGAGGGGTTTTAGACCAGGTGAGGGGTTTTAGACCAGGTGAGGGTTTTTAGAGCAAGTGAGGAAGAGAGAAAGATGAGTAACTGTAGAAGGGAGTGGTGTAGCCAGATGCGTTATGTACAGTCACCCACAAAAGTCCATTCGTCTCTCCCTCTGAACCACCGAACCTCACCAGACTAATGAATCCGAAGCATTTATGGACAGAATAATGCATCAGTCTACTGCTTCGAGTTGACGAGTCTGAATTTCGGGGTTGGTGGTTCAGGATGAGAGGTGACAGGGCTTCAGTGGGTGAGTGTACCATCCCTAGAGAGACAGAAAATAGCAAAACAAATGATGAAAATGCCATGAAAAGAAAAATAAATTGTACGAGAGAGGAAAGAGATAAATGAATTCTCTTTTCGTTTTCAGGTCACACACACACACACACATACACACACACACACACACACACACATACACACCACACACACACACACACACACACACACACACACACACACACCCACACACACACAGTATTCACGTAAAACCCAAACAGAAACGTTTACCCTCATCAACAAATAATAAATGACCGTAAACTTGGAAAAAACAGAAAAACTTGGTGACCTTGAAGGAGCAGCACACAGAGGGCGCCACTCAACAGTTGTTTATGTGAGAAAATAGTAGGAGGAAGGAGGGAAGTGGGCCCCCAACACCAGGGCCCATTGCATACCTCACACTCACCTCATCTGTGTACCCGTTGTGTGTCTCTGGTGGGATAAGAACATTCTCAACGCTAAAGACTATGATCTAGACTGTATTTACTTCACTACAAATGACAACCTTACATCACACCTGGACGGCTAACTGAGCAACATTTCTTATAAGCCTTGATGCTTATAAAGCTAGGAAAAGTATATTGTAAGTTTAATGCATCAGAACACAAGCCAAGCCAAGCCAAGCCAAGCCAAGCCAAGCCAAGCCAAGCCAAACCAAACCAAACCATACCTAACCTAACCTAACCTAACCTAACCTAACCTATCCTAAATCAAATACTTTTCTATTAACGTAAATATTTGGTGTTTAGGTCAATGTGATCATAATGTTTTTACCTGGGAGGTCACTTGCCAGCAGGTACGAGTGACTATGGTGAAGTGGAGGATAGTTTTGAGAGACACAGGTACTCCCCGTCACACTGATAAAGATGGTATTACTAAGACAAGGAGACATAAACACTGACACAACACAATATTATAAACTCTTGGGATAAATGCACTAGCTATTGTTACTGCAGCTCCTAGTACAGTAGCCATTGTTACTGCAGCTCCTAGTACAGCAGCTATTGTTACTGCAGCTCCTAGTACAGTAGCCATTGTTACTGCAGCTCCTAGTACAGTAGCCATTGTTACTGCAGCTCCTAGTACAGCAGCTATTGTTACTGCAGCTCCTAGTACAGTAGCCATTGTTACTGCAGCTCCTAGTACAGTAGCCATTGTTACTGCAGCTCCTAGTACAGCAGCTATTGTTACTGCAGCTCCTAGTACAGTAGCCATTGTTACTGCAGCTGCTAGTACAGTAGCCATTGTTACTGCAGCTCCTAGTACAGCAGCTATTGTTACTGCAGCTCCTAGTACAGCAGCTATTGTTACTGCAGCTCCTAGTACAGCAGCTATTGTTACTTCAGCTCCTAGTACAGCAGCTATTGTTACTGCAGCTCCTAGTACAGTAGCTGTTGCTACTGCAGCTCTTAATACAATAGCTATTGTTACTGCAGCTCCTAGTACAGCAGTTATTGTTACTGCAGCTCCTAGTACAGCAGCTATTGTTACTGCAGCTCCTAGTACAGTAGCTGTTGTTACTGCAGCTCTTAATACAATAGCTAATGTTACTGCAGCTCCTAGTACAGCAGCTGTTGTTACTGCAGCTCTTAATATAGTAGCTATTGTTACTGCAGCTCTTAATACAGTAGCTATTGTAACTGCAGCTCCGAGTACAGGAGCTGTTGTTACTGCATCTCTTAATACAGCAGCTATTGTTAGTGCAGTTCATTAGTACAGCAGCTATTGTTTTTGTAACTCCTAGTACAGCAGCTATTGTTAATGCAGCTCCTAGTACAGCAGCTATTGTTTCTGTAACTCCTAGTACAGCAGCTATTGTTAATACAGCTCCTAGTACAGCAGCTATTGTTACCGTAACTCCTAGTACAACAGCTATTGTTACTGCAGCTCCTAGTACAGCAGCTATTGTTACTGCAGGTCCTAGTACAGCAACTATTGTTACTGAGGCTCCTAGTACAGCAGCTATTGTTACTGCAGGTCCTAGTACAGCAACTATTGTTACTGAGGCTCCTAGTACAGCAGCTATTGTTACTGCAGCTCCGAGTTCATAGCTATTGTTGCGGTATCTATTGTTACGACACTGGTACCGTCTTTCCCAGGCTCTAGATTGTAATACCTGGAAACACAGCTCGACTCCCGTCTCATAAACACAGTAAAGATTACAGGTAAAAAGACTACAAGATCTGAAGTGCCTTTGACTCTGTGTTGCCTTGAAGATTACCGCCAGTTAAGTTCTTCTATTCTATAATTAAACTTTATTTTTAAATGTCTTTTTTTTCCGAGCTTGAATTTCTTAACAGCTGTGAGAGTGAGTGTCTGGTGAGCGTGTGAGCAGCATGTGTGTGTGTGTGTGTGTGTGTGTGTGTGTATGTGTGTCTCTGTGTGTGTGTGTGTGTGTGTGTGTGTGTGTGTGTGTATTATTCCACGACACACGCACGTACAGACAGACAGACAGACAGACTATATTAAAGGTTATGTTCCAAGCCTCCACGAATGAGGTAGTGTAGAGCCACCAGACTGGGGGAGTGAAGGAGGAGGGAGGGAGGTAAAGTGAGGTAATAGGAGAAAGACGAAGAAAAAGACGAAGGAGGAGAATAAAGAAGAAAATCCTGGTAAGAATTAGAAGAAATACCGCTAATTAAATGGTTCAGAGATTAAACAAACACGGAGAGGAAGATTAAACCAAGATGAAATAAAATAATATACCCTCAAGTACAGATATAAAATAAAGTCTTTTCTAATTAGCACAGGTGTTCAAGACGCGTGACTACAGGTGACAACAGGTAGCCGATAATTACTCATAGTCAAATCATAGTTCTGCCCCGGACACACCCCAGTTGAGAGGAAAAAAGGAGTTTAAGTTTGTGAATTTCGATTACAATTTATTTTATGATCAGGTACAAAATCTGTCTATAAAACTTCATACTACAGAAATGACAAGAACGAGAGAAATACAAAAAATCAATAATATTACAGGAGTCGTTATTGTATTTTTTTTTATAATATCCTCTTAGTTATTTAATGATATTTAGTGTATCATTATCAACTTAGTCTTGTCCTATATCCTGATACATGAGGGACCTGACCATCCTCTTCTTCGATCCTTCCTCCTTCTATCCAATCATGCCAAATTTTCTCTATCCTATCCTCCATCCGCGTCAGCCCCGCCTTTACACACACACACACACACATTCAAAGTCTTCATCATCCTCTCAAGTGAAATCCTCCCGTGACAGGACTTCGTTTTCTTTTGACAATTTAGAAGACAAAATGTATCAGACAATTTGCACAATAAAAACTTTGGTATGTTGGGACGTATAAACTCTTCCTTTTAACTTGATCAATTAAATTCTTTATTATGATTATTATTTCATCAGACACGTGTGTAGATTTTTATGACAATACTTCGGGGAAAACTGATTCTCTAAAACAATATTTGTGGGTTCATTGTTATGGGTGTTTTAGCATCCTACACCTTCGCTGAAAACAGTTTCTCACAATTTTGTCTTTCAACCTTTATTTTTGACGCGTTATCCGTATTGGCAGACGTGTCAGTCTTGCTAACAGGGACACCAAGCCAGAGATACAAGGACTGATGGTAAGGAATGTTTGTATTTTTGTAGAATTTATTAACTCATGGTTAGTGTCAGGGTGAAAATATGTCAGCAGTTGAATGTTTGTGTCTAGTGTACTCTTATCATCATCATCATCATCATACTTTACCTGCGTCTTACCCAGGTCATTACCACACCTGTATTTGAAAGTTAATAAGTGTTATATTAACATCTCTTACCTGTTACCATTTTCTTTTTTTAATAACAGGTTTTTATTTATGTATTTTTTTTGTTTCCTTATCATCATCATCATCATCTTCCCTACATTACAGTTATTGGTTTACTTTATTGAGTTATTCTACCCTAATAGACAGAATGCTCAGAAAGTTAACATCTCCCCTAACTAAAGATTTTTTCCCCTACAAAACCAAACAAATTTTCCCTCTCTCTTATTCCCCCAGACAGCCTTAGCAACATTCTCAGCACCTGTAACAAACCTTTACCTCCACTAGTTGTCTCAAGATGGTGGTGTTGGTCTTCATAGTTTATCTTGAAGTAGTAATTCTCATTTTTTATTCTCCTTCTTCTCTCCCGCATCATTTATATTCCGCACGCCCACCTAACATGCAAATCTCCTTGGTAACTGCTTGCTACCATTTTTCTGGCCAGGTGCTGCGCCGCGGAGGAACACATTCTTCAAACAATTCTTCTTAAAGTGGAAAAACACTCACTGTAAACTTCCATTGTGGACAGCGTCTTGGTTCCTTCCCTCCCTCCCTCAACCTTCCACGGTCCCCCTCCTTCCTGCACGCACCTAACCTCATCTTACCTGACTGCATTTTCCCCTCACTTCACTATTTCTCCTAACCTCACGATTCTCTCCTTCACCTTATCTTACTGTTCTCTCCCTTACCTACCCCTAGCATTCCCTCTCTCGCCTCACCTTCCCATTCTTTCCTTCACATCACGTCTCCTCACCTCACCTTACTATTCGTTCCCTCACCTCACCTCAGCCATCCAATCTCACCCTTTCTCACCTTCCTCACCACCTTTCCTTCTACTTCATCTGTCATTCTGGTTGTTCTTTTCTTTCATCCCCAAATTTCATGTCCATTTTGTTTTCTTAGTTTTCTCACCATATTTCTCTTTCCTTTATTAAAATCTTGTGACACTTAAGTTTTCCCATCTTCCTCCAGCCTTTCTACCGTCTTCATCTCATTGCTTTATTCCGATTTTCTCCTGTTCCTCTATTCGTTGTACCACCTGGATAATATATATATATATATATATATATATATATATATATATATATATATATATATATATATATATATATATATATATATATATATATTTCTGTCTGTTAATTGTTTCCATTTACCTTATCCTCTCCGATTACCTGTGTGGGGTTGTAGGTGTTACTGAGGTTGTGTATGTGTGTGTGTGTTGAGGTCATCTGGTCCTCCTCACCGTCTCATCTTCACTACACAGTAATGGGTAAAATATTAGGTGACAACGAGAGGTTTTTGACAGTCTCTGTAATACAATATTTTAGTTCGTGTAAATGTTAAAGTTTTGAAACACAATTTTAAAAACATGTGGTTTATAGACGTGTTTCCCTAGTCCTCTGAACGTTACTTTAATAAGCGGGTTTGTCGACCTGTCAGTGTGTGAGTCAAGTCGAGGGGATGTGTGGGTAAACATAACGCCAGGCCCAGGTGTGTGTATAACCCGTAACGCCGCACACAGTGCCAGGCCTGTAACGCCGGCCACAGTGCCAGTCCTGTAACCCCGACCCACAGTGCCAGGCCTGTAACGCAGGCCACAGTGCCAGGCCTGTAACCCCGACCCACAGTGCCAGGCCTGTAACGCGGCCCACAGTGCCAGGTCCGTAACGCTAGCCACAGTGCCAGGCCTGTAACGCCGCCCATAGTGCCAGGCCTGTAATGCCGGCCACAGTGCCAGGCCTGTAACCCCGCCCACAGTGCCAGGAATGTAACGCCGCCCACAGTGCCAGGCCCGTAACGTCGGCCACAGTGCCAGGCCCGTAACCCCGCCCACAGTGCCAGGCCTGTAACGCTGGCCACAGTGCCAGGCCTGTAACCCCGCCCACAGTGCCAGGCCTGTAACCCCGCCCACAGTGCCAGGCCTGTAACGCCGCCCACAGTGCCAGGCCCGTAACGCCGGCCACAGTGCGAGGCCCGTAACGCCACCCACAGTGCCAGGCCTGTAACGCCGGCCACAGTGCCAGGCCTGCAACCCCGCCCACAGTGCCAGGCCTGTAACGCCGCCCGCAGTGCCAGGCCCGTAACGCCAGCCACAGTGCCAGGCCCGTAACGCCGCCCACAGTGCCAGGCCTGTAACCCCGCCCACAGTGCCAGGAATGTAGCGCCGCCCACAGTGCCAGGACAGTAACGCCGGCCACAGTGCCAGGCCCGTAACGCCGCCCACAGTGCCAGGCCTGTAACCCCGCCCACAGTGCCAGGAATGTAGCGCCGCCCACAGTGCCAGGCCGTAACGTCGGCCACAGTGCCAGGCCCGTAACGCCGCCCACAGTGCCAGGCCTGTAACCCCGCCCACAGTGCCAGGCCTGTAACCCCGCCCACAGTGCCAGGCCTGTAACCCCGCCCACAGTGCCAGGCCAGTAACGCCGCCCACAGTGCCAGGCCCGTAACGCCGGCCACAGTGCGAGGCCCGTAACGCCACCCACAGTGCCAGGCCTGTAACGCCGGCCACAGTGCCAGGCCTGTAACCCCGCCCACAGTGCCAGGCCTGTAACGCCGCCCGCAGTGCCAGGCCCGCAACGCCCGCCACAGTGCCAGGCCCGCAACGCCGCCTACAGTGCCAGGACAGTAACGCCGGCCACAGTGCCAGGCCCGTAACGCCGCCCACAGTGCCAGGCCTGTAGCGCCGGCCACAGTGCCAGGCCCGTAACGTCGCCCACAGTGCCATCCCTGTAACCCCGCCTACATTGCTAGGCTCGCAACGCCGACCACAGTGCCGGGCCTGTAACGCCAGTCATAGTGTCAGACCTGTAACGCCGCCCACAGTGCCACGCCCGCAACGCCGCCCACAGTGCCACGCCCGCAACGCCGCCCATAGTGCCACACCCGTAACACCATCCATAGTGCCAGGCCTGTAACGCCGCCCACAGTGCCACGCCCGCAACGCCGCCCACAGTGCCAGACCTGTAACGCCGGTCATAGTGCCAGGCTCGTAACGCCGCACACAGTGCCACACCCGTAACACCATCCATAGTGCCAGGCCTGTAACGCCGCCCACATTGCCAGGCCCGTAACGTCGCCCACAGTGCGAGTCCCGTAACGCCGGCCACAGTGACAGGCCCGTGACGCCGCCCACAGTGCCAGGCCTGTAACGCTGGCCACAGTGCCAGGCCTGTAACGCCACCCACAGTGCCAGGCCTGTAGCGCCGGCCACAGCGCCAGGCACGTAACGCCGCCCACAGTGACAGGGCTGTAACACCGGCCATAGTGCCAGGCTCGTAACGCCGCACACAGAGCCACACCCGTAACGCCATCCATAGTGCCAGGCCTGTAACGCCGGCCACAGCGCCAGGCACGTAACGCCGCCCACAGTGCCAGGCCTATAACGCCGTCCATAGTGCCAGGCCCGTAACGCCGCACCCAGTGCCAGACCCGTAACGCCGGTCATAGTGCTAGGACCGTAACACCACCCATAGTGCCAGACCCGTAACGCCGCCCACAGTGCCAGACCCATAGCGCCGGTCATAGGGCCAGGCCCGAAACGCCGCCCACAGTGCCAGGCCTGTAACGCCGGCCACAGTGGTAGGCCCGTAACGCCGCCCACAGTGTCAGGCCTGTAACGCCGGCCACAGTGCCATGCTCGTAATGCCGTACACAGTGCCACACCCGTAACGCCATCCATAGTGCCAGGCCTGTAACGCCGGCCATAGTGCCAGACCCGTAACGCCGGCCACAGTGCCATGCTCGTAATGCCGTACACAGTGCCACACCCGTAACGCCATCCATAGTGCCAGGCCTGTAACGCCGCCCACAGTGCTAGACCCGTAACGCCATCCATAGTGCCAGGCCTGTAACGCCGGCCATAGTGCCAGACCGTAACGCCGGCTATAGTGCCAGGCCTGTAACGCAGGCCACAGTACCAGGCCCGTAACGCCGGCCACAGTGCCAGGCCCGTAGCGCCACCCACAGTGCTAGGCCTGTAACTCCGGGCATAGTGCCAGGCCTGTAACGCCGCCCACAGTGCCAGGCCTGTAACGCCGGCCACAGTGCTAGGCCAGTAACGCGGCCCACAGTGCCAGGCCCGTAACAGAGCACACAGCGACACACCCGTAACGCCCTCCATAATGAAAGGGCCGGTAACGTCGGCCATAGTGCCAGGCTCGTAACGCCGGCCACAGTGCCAGGCCCGTAACGCCACCCACAGTGCTAGGCCTGTAACGCCGGGCATAGTGCCAGGCCTGTAACGCCGCCCACAGTGCCAGGCCTGTAACGCCGGCCACAGTGGTAGGCCCGTAACGCCGCCCACAGTGTCAGGCCTGTAACACCGGCCACAGTGCCATGCTCGTAATGCCGTACACAGTGCCACACCCGTAACGCCATCCATAGTGCCAGGCCTGTAACGCCGGCCATAGTGCCAGACCCGTAACGCCGGCCACAGTGCCATGCTCGTTATGCCGTACACAGTGCCACACCCGTAACGCCATCCATAGTGCCAGGCCTGTAACGCCGCCCACAGTGCTAGACCCGTAACGCCATCCATAGTGCCAGGCCTGTAACGCCGGCCATAGTGCCAGACCGTAACGCCGGCTATAGTGCCAGGCCTGTAACGCAGGCCACAGTACCAGGCCCGTAACGCCGGCCACAGTGCCAGGCCCGTAGCGCCACCCACAGTGCTAGGCCTGTAACTCCGGGCATAGTGCCAGGCCTGTAACGCCGCCCACAGTGCCAGGCCTGTAACGCCGGCCACAGTGCTAGGCCAGTAACGCGGCCCACAGTGCCAGGCCCGTAACAGAGCACACAGCGACACACCCGTAACGCCCTCCATAATGAAAGGGCCGGTAACGTCGGCCATAGTGCCAGGCTCGTAACGCCGGCCACAGTGCCAGGCCCGTAACGCCACCCACAGTGCTAGGCCTGTAACGCCGGGCATAGTGCCAGGCCTGTAACGCCGCCCACAGTGCCAGGCCCATAACGCTGCCCACAGTGCCAAGCCCGTAACGCTGCCCACATTGCTAGGCCTGTAACACCGGCGACAGTTCTAGGCCTGTAACGCCGGCCACAGTGCCAGGCCCATAACGCTGCCCACAGTGCCAGGCCTGTAACGCCGCCCACAGTGCCAGGCCTGTAACACCGGCCACAGTGCTAGGCCCGTAATGCCGCCCACAGTGCCCGGCCTGTAACGCCGGCCATAGTGCCAGGCTCGTAACGCCGCACGTAGTGCCACACCCGTAACGCCATTCATAGTGCCAGGCCTGTAACGCCGCCCACAGTGCCAGGCCGTAATGCCGCCCACAGTGCCAGGCCCGTAACGCCGCACACAATGCCAGACCCGTAACGCCGGTCACAGTGCCAGGCCCGTAACGCCGCCGACAGTGCCTGGCCTGTAACGCCGACCACAGTGCTAGGCCCGTAACGCCGCCCACAGTGCCGGGCCTGTAACGCCGGTCATAGTGCCAGGCTCGTAACGCCGAACACAGTGCCACACCCGTAACACCATCCACAGTGCCAGGCCTGTAACGCCGGCCATAGTGCCAGAACTGTAACGCCGGCCATAGTGCCAGGCCTGTAACGCCGGCCATAGTGCTAGACCCGTAACGCCGCACACAGTGCCAGACCCGTAGCGCAGGTCACAGTGCCAGGCCCGTAACGCCACCCACAGTGCTAGGCCTGTAACGCCGGCCACAGTGCTAGGCCCGTAACGCCGCCCACAGTGCCAGGCCCGTAACACCGCACACAGTGCCACACCCGTAACGCCCTCCATACTGAGAGGGCCGGTAATGTCGGCCATAGTGCCAGGCTCGTAACGCCGGCCACAGTGCCAGGCCCATAACGCCAACCACAGTGCCAGGCCCGAAACTCCGGCCACAGTGCCAGGCCCGTAGCGTCGCCCACAGTGCCAGGCCTTTAACGCCGGCCACAGTGCCATTCTCGCAACGCCGTACACAGAGCCACACCCGTAACGCCATCCATAGTGCCAGGCCTGTAACGCCGCCTACACTGCCAGGCCTGTAGCGCCGGCCATAGTGCCAAGTCCGTAACGCCGCCCACAGTGCCAGGCCTTTAACGCTGGCCACAGTTCCAGGCCTTTAACGCCGGCCCCTGTGCCAGACCCGTAACGCCGGCCACAGTGCCAGGCCCATAACGCTGCCCACAGTGCCAGGCCTGGAACACCGGCGACAGTGCCAGGCCCGTAACGCCGGCCACAGTGCCAGGCCCATAACGCCGCCCACAGTGCCAGGCCTGTAACACCGGCCACAGTGCTAGGCCCGTAACGCCGCCTACAGTGCCAGGCCTGTAACACCGGCGACAGTGCCAGGCCCGTAACGCCGGCCACAGTGCCAGGCCCATAACGCCGCCCACAGTGCCAGGCCTGTAACACCGGCCACAGTGCTAGGCCCGTAGCGCCGCCCACAGTGCCAGGCCTGTAACGCCGGCCATAGTGCCAGGCTCGTAACGCCGCACACAGTGCCACACCCGTAACGCCATCCATAGTGCCAGGCCTGTAACGCCGCCCACAGTGCCAGGCCCGTAACGCCGGCCACCGTGCCAGACCCATAACGCCGCCTACAGTGCCAGGCCTGTAACGCCGCCCACAGTGCCAGGGTTCAGGAGATCTGTGTCAATCTTTGGTCATTCAAATACAACAATTCCTGACGTCACGGTAAGAGAATTGAGCCGATTAAAGACAAAACAAAAACTGCGAAATACTTTGAACACAAAGATTGACAATTACTGTTTATATTAAGTTTTCAGTTTGGGGAGAGGACGATCTGTCGGTCACACGAGAGGACGATCTGTCGGTCACACGCCTCCACACTCGCTGTTAACGTTTAATGAAAGATTGTTAAAATACAGGGTGTCCATAAATGATTATACCATGATGAGAGCATACTGTTTTTAGGGTAATCATTTATGAACACCCTGTATATTCAGGTCATTGATATCTTCACTGCCTAGATTAACGTATGTTTACGCAGGTGAGTTATGAACAGTTAATGGTTGTTTACGCAGGTGAGTTATGAACAGTTAATGGTTGTTTACTCAAGTGAGTTATGAACAATTAATGGTTGTTAACTCTTGACAATTTGTATTCATTGTGTTTTTACCTCGTATCATTTTATTTCAGTCTTTTAAGCCTTATTTTAATTCGGTGACATATGACCTAAGCTGTTGCGTCGCCAGGGATGTAATTCCCACAATCAATCAATCTTTGGTGACAACTAGTGATAACAACTGATAGAGCCAACATGTCTACTGTAGTTACCATAGTGTGAGCTCCGCCGGGCCGCCAACTTGTCTACTGTAGTTACCATAGTGTGAGCTCCGCCGGGCCGCCAACATGTCTACTGTAGTTACCATAGTGTGAGCTCCGCCGGGCCGCCAACATGTCTACTGTAGTTACCATAGTGTGAGCTCCGCCGGGCCGCCAACATGTCTACTGTAGTTACCATAGTGTGAGCTCCGCCGGGCCGCCAACATGTCTACTGTAGTTACCATAGTGTGAGCTCCGCCGGGCCGCCAACATGTCTACTGTAGTTACCATAGTGTGAGCTCCGCCGGGCCGCCAACATGTCTACTGTGGTTACCATAGTGTGAGCTCCGCCGGGCCGCCAACATGTCTACTGTAGTTACCATAGTGTGAGCTCCGCCGAGCCGCCAACGTGTCTACTGTAGTTACCATAGTGTGAGCTCCGCCGGGCCGCCAACATGTCTACTGTGGTTACCATAGTGTGAGCTCCGCCGGGCCGCCAACATGTCTACTGTAGTTACCATAGTGTGAGCTCCGCCGGGCCGCCAACGTGTCTACTGTAGTTACCATAGTGTGAGCTCCGCCGGGCCGCCAACATGTCTACTGTAGTTACCATAGTGTGAGCTCCGCCGGGCCGCCAACATGTCTACTGTAGTTACCATAGTGTGAGCTGCGCCGGGCCGCCAACATGTCTACTGTAGTTACCATAGTGTGAGCTGCGCCGGGCCGCCAACATGTCTACTGTAGTTACCATAGTGTGAGCTCCGCCGGGCCGCCAACGTGTCTACTGTAGTTACCATAGTGTGAGCTCCGCCGGGCCGCCAACATGTCTACTGTAGTTACCATAGTGTGAGCTCCGCCGGGCCGCCAACATGTCTACTGTAGTTACCATAGTGTGAGCTCCGCCGAGCCGCCAACATGTCTACTGTAGTTACCATAGTGTGAGCTCCGCCGAGCCGCCAACATGTCTACTGTAGTTACCACAGTGTGAGCTCCGCCGGGCCGCCAACATGTCTACTGTAGTTACCACAGTGTGAGCTCCGCCGGGCCGCCAACATGTCTACTGTAGTTTCCATAGTGTGAGCTCCGCCGGGCCGCCAACATGTCTACTGTAGTTACCATAGTGTGAGCTCCGCCGAGCCGCCAACATGTCTACTGTAGTTACCATAGTGTGAGCTCCGCCGAGCCGCCAACATGTCTACTGTAGTTACCATAGTGTGAGCTCCGCCGGGCTGCCAACATGTCTACTGTAGTTACCATAGTGTGAGCTCCGCCGAGCCGCCAACATGTCTACTGTAGTTACCATAGTGTGAGCTCCGCCGAGCCGCCAACCTGTCAACTGTAGTTACCATAGTGTGAGCTCTGCCAGGCCGCCAACATGTCTACTGTAGTTACCATAGTGTGAGCTCCGCCAGGCCGCCAACGTGTCTACTGTAGTTACCATAGTGTGAGCTCCGCCGGGCCGCCAACATGTCTACTGTAGTTACCATAGTGTGAGCTCCGCCGGGCCGCCAACGTGTCTACTGTAGTTACCATAGTGTGAGCTCCGCCGGGCCGCCAACGTGTCTACTGTAGTTACCATAGTGTGAGCTCCGCCGGGCCGCCAACATGTCTACTGTAGTTACCATAGTGTGAGCTCCGCCGGGCCGCCAACATGTCTACTGTAGTTACCATAGTGTGAGCTCCGCCGGGCCTCTTGTTATTTCCTACCTCACCAGAGTCAATAATATCCCTAAGCTTTTATTAAATATGATTTAGTAGACTATCTCCACTATGAAAACTGTGGTGAGGCTACAAAAAGCTGCGGTGAGGCATCATTAAGCTGTCCTGAGGCAAGACTAAGCTATGGTGAGGCTACATAAAGCTATGGTGAGACAACAACTTAGCTGTGGTGAGGCTACATTAAGCTGTGGTAACCGTACAAGTGAATTAAAGGATGGACTGACCCATCAAACACACAGCCATCAAAGTACTGACACTGAGACAAAAGTAAATACAAGAATTATGTTTCAGCCGATACAGTTGTATGAAATATTTCATTGTATTTTTAAGGTTTCATGCATATGGGTTGAGTCTGTGTCTCTGATCCATTGTACATAATATTTCAACATTTCTCTTACCACGCACACACTTGTGTGTATATATATATATATATATATATATATATATATATATATATATATATATATATATATATATATATATATATATATATATATACTACTACTACTACTACTTTTTCTTAAATTGGCTTCCAGCCTCCCCATATAACCACACCTTCGCCGCCATTTAATTACCTTAAAATTAACAACCCTAATACATAAGAAGCTACCCTATGCGGCATTCAGTGACTTGCCTCAAAGTCGATATCTGCGACTGTTGTCGGCTTTGGGGCCGATGCTCTCGTTCCCCTGAGGCAAAGCAATACAGACCTAAGCACAGAAAAGGACAGTCGACATCGCAATCAGGCTGTAGCATAACTTCTGGGCTGCTGCTTCCGTTCAGATAACACCTCCCCGAGTCTGGCGTAGAAGCGTCTTGCACTTGGTCCCATCCCGCCAGAGGTTGTGAACACCAGAGGAGTGAAGCTGCCTTGATCAACGTTCTGAATTCTCTCCCCATATGCCCTAATCTTCTCGCTCTCGTTCCTCCTGTGTGCAGCATCGAGAGCTAAGTTGCGGTGACATGCGGCCATGGGATCAAAAATACCTATGTCAAAAAAGGCTCGCTGTCTCTGCGTCCAGAATCCTCGACCACTGATGTCCACACGGGCTTCGTTGGATGTGTTTGAAGTCCTGTGACGGAGGTTCTCACCGTCCAATGGAAGGAGGGGCGATTCCACCATGACGTCGTGGCAGATTTCCCTCAGTAGATTTGCTGTTAGATCCCTTACCTCGTCATGCCTCATGCATACGAAGCCCCCTTTCTTGCACACCATGGCGTGGTCGATGTCATAAGATGAGCCGCACACGCATTGGGAGGGCAAACCTTCTACTGGCCTACTGTACCTTAGGGCAATGGCATCTGTGAATTCTTGTTTGTTAAGGATGAAACCTTCTGCCCTAATCGGTAACGTTGTTAACTAGTTTGGGGCGTCCACCTCCTGCGCTATAGCTACTTTTCTTTTCGCGTTCTCTGGCACTTGTTGCAACATTTGTTGCAGTTTATCACTTTGGGTGTGCTGCTGGTCTGTCGTAATGGACCGTCGAATCTCGTTTAATTCGTTGGTATCCACCTGATTTGCTGCATTCTGATCTATTACGTGCTCAGTGAGAGCTGCCGTGAGCTTGGCAGAGTTTTCATGTTCTGTACGGGCAAGCTCCACTGGATTAGTCAATCACATTCCTCCTAGTCTCTGTTGTAGTGCAAGGAGTGACCTTTCTGCTGGGTTAAGTAAGGGTTTTTCATTAGTGTTGGGATAAAAGCGACATTGATGGCTTCTTCCAGAGGGCGGAGGAGGGGTCCGACATCAGGGATACTGCGCATCAGGTAATTCCAGCGATGCTTGACTCCATGGGTGAATGCAGCAAAAGCCGCATGTGGCTCTGTTTTAGCAATATCAGACAGAGCTTGGATTTCCTTAACCCACTCATCCACCTTTCCCGTTACATACTCGGTCTTGGAGTCCTTCGTGCCAATTACCGCATCTAGATGCCTTTGGCCGTCCTTTGTTATGTTGACCTCACTTCCACCAAACACCTCCAATGTCCGTTCACAATGTTCTGGCTTCACAATGAGGAAGGACTTGCTGGCGTTTGGATGGTACCCTATTTGTGGGCCTCGTGATGTTACCAGGTCCCACAACTTTTTTATGTCCTCCACTTTTCCTGCTCCTGCTAGGACATCAGCGTATGCCACTTGCTTGACCTTAGTAGTTTCATATTTTATTGTATGTTGGGGCACAGATAGGCCTAATGCGTACATTGCCATGGTCCCCCTGCGTTGTTCCCTCAGTTGACTGTATGGTGGTATCTCCTCTTAGAGCCTTGAAGCTTGTTATATAGAGGTCTGATGGGTTCCTATAGGTGTTTTCAACATACATTGCAAAGCTTGGATATTTGATCTTGATGTTGTGCAGTGTAGCCTTGTGGTTGAGAATGTTGACTGCGTTGGAAGTGTCGACCAGAAGTACTGCCTCACAATCACGCTGCTCAAATACATTTCTCATGCCGTGAATGGCAGCTTCCCCTCCAGCCTGGTGGCCAGCACATACTTGCAGGTTCCCTGCTGCTGCCCTGACATCATCATTTACCACCTCCATTATGCATTTTCCAAAGATGCGCCTCAACACTTCCCCCACCCCTACAGGCCTACATCCTGGATTTTTATCCAGGGGAATGAGGCGACAGGCCCCCAGAGCCTGCCAATAACGTTCAGATTTTCCCTAAGCAAAATCTCTATCTATTTCATCTTTTACAAACTGTTATTTATTATTTATTCACTTCCCTTCTACGCAACACACTAGGGGATACAATGGCGTTAATCTCTCAGCTCCTGCGTCTGTATGTGTCTCAGTTTAAATGTATCTCAGTTTACATAGAGAATAATATAATATGTGTTTCACATATCTATTGAGAACGATAACCTGACCTAACCAAACACAGAGCTCACCTTATACCCTCTTGGAGTACCTTAGTGTGTGTGTGAACAGACAGACAGACAGACAGACAGAGGGACAGAGAGACAGACAGACAGACAGACAGACAGAGACACAGAGAGACAGACAGACAGATATATAGGGTCGACAGAGGAGCTGCTGTGGTCATCATTAACCGTCATCTAAACTTTGGCTCAGCATCAAATTTGTGGCATAACATCATTAACCTAACCTAACCTGGCTGGAGGGAGTCGATCACCTTAATCACTTGCAACCGTATGGCCGTATCCACCCAACCACCCGATACAGTTACAGTTAGTAGTTACAGTCTCACCTGACCACACTCACCCGATACAGTTAGTCAGTCGTTACAGTCTCACCTGACCACACTCACCCGATACAGTTACAGTTAGTCAGTCGTTACAGTCTCACCTGGCCACACTCACCCGATACAGTTACAGTTAGTAGTTACAGTCTCACCTGGCCACACTCACCCGATACAGTTACAGTTAGTAGTTACAGTCTCACCTGGCCACACTCACCCGATACAGTTACAGTTAGTAGTTACAGTCTCACCTGGCCACACTCACCCGATACAGTAAACAGTACAGTGGAGTGGGCCAGACAGGTTGGCCACACACTAACTGGCCCTGGTTATCGTGGCCTGATGTTGCTTGCGCGGGTTTATGACAGTATTAGTCGTGGTTTGTGTTGCGGTGTGGTCTGGTGTGTGTCTGTTGTAGGAATGGACGATCTTCACAGAGAGAGAGAGAGAGAGAGAGAGAGAGAGAGAGAGAGAGAGAGAGAGCTCAGTACTACAGTAGAGAGAGACAGTCTTAAGAATAAAAACCTATCGCTGCGTATTATCGGGGAAGGAAGACTTTTCTTTATGTGTGTTCGTGAGATGAGTCTGATAGTGGCTACCATAGGGAGGTCCTCACTGGCTGGCTGGCTGGCTTGTTGAAAAGAATTTGGTCAAAGAAAGCGAGGATAGAACACCTGGTCACTGAAGGGCCAGAAAGAAAACACAAACCTACGATATTTGGCTTCTTATTTTCTTTATTTTCAATGTGTAAAGAAATTAATTCCTGGTTAACTGATCAAGATGTTATCCCACGTATTAAATTGTTCCGAGAGTCAACTATTTCATCATTTCACGAATGAGAAAAAAATTTAGAGTATCTTTCTTTCTTTTTTTAAATTTCACGATAAAGGAACCAGTCACGAAAAATTACTTCCTCGAGTTTAATAGATGATGGAAACTTATCTTTTAATGGAGAACAAGACATAGTTTAGTGGGAAGACTCGAGAGGGTAAAGAGTTGTAAAGCTTGGTAACAGAGGCGGGATAAAAAGTAGGTTTCCCAGCCTCCAGTTGTGTATAGAGGCTTGTCAAGCACTGAGTGGAGGGGTAAGTGGACGGGGGGGGGGGGGGGGGGGTCAGCCGGCCAGCTCTTGAGAGGAGAAATCGAATAAACAATTATAGACTAAGCAAAAGGAACCAAGATGAAAGCATAGTCTTAGTATCAGAGAGGATAGCTCTTCCAACTCCTATACACCAGGTACTGTCTTTACGTGGCCACAGAAAGTGTGATCTAACTCTGTAATTAATTAAGAGAGAATAAATGGGTGTATGTAATTCTCAAGGCTCAAGAGAGGTACCTCTACTATTCCCTTGATAGAATGAGAAGTATCGTCCAAGGAGAAGACTCATTAGGCTAACTGGAGAGTTTGTAGGAACAACAAACCCTCAGTAAGCTATTATCCTTATAAAAAAACATAAATTGTTCAAAATATGCGAGTCAATATGAAAAGCAGCAGAAACATAAGTAAATCATATAAGATCCCATTGTGTGTATGTTAAGACAAAGACAGATACACCCAGAGAGACAAGAACAGTGAGACACCAGCCCTGAGGTACACCACCTGAGACGGCTGTGTATTACCATCTAACACTTCATCAATACTTTTATGGTGAAAGTTTTCTCATTTTACTGATGACGCAAAAGTTTTCAAGACTCTCGACACAGAAACTTGTTGATATCCAAAAACTTTCCTCTTCTTGTTTGGGAGATGGTGTTCAATATTTAACTCTCTGATTAGTCCTTCAGGAATTCTGCTAACAGCCCAAAATATGGATATAATTAACTAGTCTTAAATATTAAATTATTATCAAATATTAGGAACTCTAGATAAAAGATGATTACATTAATTTATTTAACATCTATTAGTTACTAACCTAACCTAACCTACATAAATATCATAGAAGAAAGAGAACAACTTTTACCAAGCTTATCACAGGATGAAACACCAACATCAAAGCTTAGTTGGATATGATTATGACATGGCTCAGAACAAAATCCCCGAAGAACTGAGCTGTGATGCGTTCAGTAGTACCTGGCGGGCCTCTTATAACGACGGAGGGTCCTCCCGCTTGGCCAAACACAGTCCCGATATGATTCCACCACCTACTTGTACAAACTCATTCGTTTCCTGCAGCGGTAACTCCCTGATCGATAATTTATCTGTTATTTATTTATTCATGGGTAAATTGATCTATAAATAATTCTAAAGGTAATATAATACAATAGTTGTGATAGGGTTAACAAAATACACAAATAGAGGCTATTAAATTATACGAATGAAAATATTCAGAAAGAAACAAGAGAACAACAAGAAAGTTTATGGTCACACACACCTGGACACACACACACACGCTTGGACATTCTCCTTGTGTAAGTTGTGTGTGGAATAGTCACAGAAAAACACAATATTGGTTTAATTACACAAGAAGAAGATTTAGGTTAAGTTAATTAGTGTATTATATTACTCTCACGTTTTCTACAATAATTTCTTGTATTTGTGGTGTTTAACTGTTTACCTTAGTTACTTAATTAAGAAGCGTCTAGCGTCAAGTAATGTAAGTAGATATAAAACACAAACTTGGTCATAACTGTGTCTGTAGGTTAGGTTAGGTTAGGTTAGGTTAGGTTAGGTTAGGTTAGGTTATTTCATATTTTATGTTTCATTTCAGGTCAAAATAGTCAGTAGTATTTTAAGGCTTAACGGATGATAAATGATGATCTTTATAAAGCTGCCTTAATGATGTTACTGTGAGCTACGGAACATTACATCTCCAGCCCCAGGAACAACAACGGAACAACTACGTCAAAAGAAACAAATGAACTCGTGGTAAGACATCAGTAAACTTACTATATATGAAATAACACGTGGCTAAAAATGGTATTAAATTCCAGTAAATAAAATAGATAATAAAAATATTGATGCAGAGTCATTAAAAAAAAACCGAATCAAAATTGTGTTGAAAAAATATGACACAACAGACGAAGAATTTTGACAATCCTACCTAGACAACAGAAGTCACAGTGTTCATTTTGAAACTCATCGATCACCCCAGGTACAGATAGTTTTTTGGGGGTGACCGTATAAGTCGTCCGATGAAATAAAGAACATAAGAACTAGAACCCAAGTTGATATATAAGAGTTATATCTGTCTGTAGTGGATATCTGTAGCTTAATTAGTACTCTACAAGGTGTCGTTAGGAAGATGATTATACTAAGAAAACATAACGACGAGGACTACACATGGGAGGTGAGTTAGTTGCTGTTTGCAGATGACTGTTCCTGTGGACGCTGTGAAAAAAAAAATACAAATGTTGGTGAATGATATTGTGTGTGTGTGTGTGTGTGTGTGTGTGTGTGTGTGTGTGTGTGTAAATTGCATAAGATATCTGGAGTGGATGAGTCAGTGGGGGGGGGGGGGGGAGGGACGATGAGTGATGACTTGATCCACAGGTTTCGCCAAGGGATATAAAAGGTACAGTGAGACATGTGCAGTATATCAAGACTCTACAGTACCAAAGGTGAGGATGTACTGTATGGTGGATGTGTTGAAATGACGTACTGTAGTTACGTGGGTGTGAATGGGAGAAAAAGAAGAAGAAGAAGAAAAAGATAAAGAAAAAGAAAAAGAAAAAGAAAAAGGAAAAAGAAAAAGAAAAAAGAAAAAAGAAAAAAGAAAAAGAAAATGAAATAGAAAAAGAAAAAGAAGAAGAAAAACAACAACAACAACAACAAGGAGAACAAGAGGGAGAAGAAGAAGAAAAATAACAACAGCAACAAAAAAAGAACAAAAATAACAAGACGGAGGAGAAGAAAAAGAATAATTTAGGCTAGTGAGAAGTAAGAGATGTGGAATGGGACATGTGCTATACAGGTAAAGGTCTGCTCAGGTGATACGGACGTGTTGACAGATGTGTAAAAATTTGGTTAAGAGGAGTGTGTGATTCAGAGGAGGGGGGGGGAAGAAGAGAGGGGCTGGGGACAGGTAGGGAGGGGTGAGGGAGGGAGTGGGAAGGGAGGGAAGGAGGGAGAGAGAGAGGAGGGGGAAGGTATGAACAACGAGATGAAATGAAGCAACTATTTGAAGTGAGATGGAACAAGAAAACAACAGCATGTGTCAGTGAGTGGAGAGCAAGCAGACGCCTAGATATTTCTGCAGAAGGGCGTGATGCTCATGGGTTACATCACGCCCTCCCCCACCATTGTCTATCTATATCCTGCTACTATCACCTAACTTTGGCTATCTTCCACGCCATTACCTTCAACCCTAAATATATCCTGCCAGTTTCATTAATATTAGTAGTACTTCCATCACTGACCATTCCCCACCATTCCCAGCCAACAATACTCCAACACTTGTTTTAAATTAGCAGTCGAGTAGCCACTGTCTCCAACTATCATCCATTACCTCTCACTTGAACTCGAAGAATCCTTGAGTTATGTCCCGAGAACTTGGGTGAATATTATTTTTTTATTGAAATTTCTGGAACTTTTGGTAAGCTGTGGCAGAGACTCTTGTTGACATACACTCTCCCTGATTTTGTAATATTTTGGATTACCTCATCAAGCACCGTATCCATTTACTTGAGAATAGGTTAGGTTAGGTTAGGTTAGGTTAGGTTCTCTTGGTTTAGCCTCATCATCACCACCGGTAATATCACGGTCAACACCGGCTACACTCCATCACTGCCAGAACAGCAACCTAACCTCACTCGTGTGTTATTCCGGCTAAGGGTGTTGGCAACAATTAGGTGCGGGTGTTGTTGTGTTGGAGTACAGTTAGCCGGACACACGCCCAAATGGACCCCCCACCTCTCATATTACACTAGAGGGAGGGAGGGGGGGAGGGAGGGAGGGGGGGGTGGAGGGAAGAGAGGGAGGTGAGAGAATAGGGGAAGACAGGAGGACTCTTGCCCCCATAAACCTTAAGTGAAAAGATATATCGTTTTCCTTCCCTCTCCCCTTCCCCATTATCACCCCTCCTTCCCTTCACCCTCCCTCCCCATTATCACCCTTCCTTCCCTTCACCCTCCCTTATTTATCCTTCTCCCTCCCTAACACCACCTTACCACAGCTCTCTCACCTTTCCTACTCATCCTTTCCACCTCCATTATTAATTGATCATCTTACCTGTGTTATGATAAACTACTTCTCAACTTGTGTAGGGAAGACTATGGTCACAAGATGGCGCTGGTCATCAGTCAGTCTGGGGTCTAACTGGCCAGTCTTAGTACCTTAGTGTGGAGCCCTGTGATTGGTCCTGGTCGGTAGGTGGAAAATCAGGTGTGCTCCAGAGTCAATTACTGAGTATAGGCTGTGAAGTCAACGTCTGGTCTCCTGTCTCCTAAACCATAAGCATCGAGTGTTAGTGTACTCTTATTACTCCACAGTTATTATATTTTATACGGTGATGTTTAGGATCTAGTGATTATATATTATAGTGTAATGGTTAGGATTTAATGTTCATTTATTATTACTTGAGTTTTCTTATTTCTTTTCTTGTAAATATATTGTATAAAATTTCGTCATCAGCTTTAGTTACGTTTGTAAATAAATAATAAGTTTGAACTTTTAAGGTAATTTTCCTTATTAAACAGGTTGAAGAATTTGTTATGGGAGGGATGGGTTAAAAACTTGTTGTGTATCGTAACACCTGTTGCACATACCTTTCCTTTACGATTCTCCTTCACCACTTCCTCCAACACCCTCCTTCATCCCCAACACCCACCTTCACCCCTCCGCTCCAATACCCACCTTCACCCCTCCCCTCCAACACCCACCTTCACCCCTCCCCTCCAACACCCACCTTCACCCCTCCCCTCCAACACCAACCTTCACCCCTCCCCCCCAACACCCACCTTCACCCCTCCGCTCCAATGCCCACCTTCACCCCTCCCCTTCAACACCCTCCTTCATCCCCAACACCCACTTCCACCCCTCCCCTCCAACACCCACCTTCACCCCTCCCCTCCAACACCCACCTTCACCCCTCCCCTCCAACACCCTCCTTCATCCCCAACACCCACTTCCACCCCTCCCCTCCAACACCCACCTTCATCCCCAACACCCACCTCCACCCCTCCCCTCCAACACCCACCTTCTTCCCCAACACCCACCTCCACCCCTCCCCTCCAACACCCACCTTCTTCCCCAACACCCACCTCCACCCCTCCCCTCCAACACCCACCTTCTTCCCCAACACCCACTTCCTCCCCTCCCCTCTAACACCCACCTTCATCCCCAACACCCACTTCCACCCCTCCGCTCCAACACCCACCTTCACCCCTCCCCTCCAACACCCACCTTCACCCCTCCCCTCCAACACCCACCTTCACCCCTCCCCTCCAACACCCACCTTCACCCCTCCCCTCCAACACCCACCTTCACCCCTCCCCTCCAACACCCACCTTCACCCCTCCCCTCCAACACCCACCTTCACCCCTCCCCTCCAACACCCACCTTCATCCCCAACACCCACTTCCACCCCTCCCCTCCAACACCCACCTTCATCCCCAACACCCACCTCCACCCCTCCCCTCCAACACCCACCTTCTTCCCCAACACCCACCTCCACCCCTACCCTTCTTTTCTTTTTCAATTTTCCTCCAACATACGTCACCACCCCTCTCTCCAACACACCACCCCCATCCCCTCCAACACCCTGTAACTCAGAAACAGTCTAATACTTGTGCGTCCTTAACTTACGGCTGAGAAACATAGACTGCGGAATAATTAAGAAGGCAGATAGTGTATATTTAGGAGTGAAGGAAGATGAAGGAAGGTGAAGGAAGGTGAAGGAAGGCGAAGGAAGATGACTGAGCTAGTGTGGGTGTATGACAGGGACAGTAATGAGTGTACACAGGTAGAGAGGAGGGACCAGGTCTGATGCCAGCTGGTACATCACGGCAGGTAAAGGTGGAACAATATATTAAGTAAAGAGTTAAGGGGAACACAGGGGCCAGAGGCAGTAGGTAGTGGTAGGTTGACCTGTAGCGCTCTTCCGCCCTCCTAACCTACCTGTTAAAGGGCAGGTAAGGTAAGGGGAGGTAACGTAAGGGGAGGTAAGGTAAGGGGAGGTAAGGTAAGGGGAGGTAAGGTAAGGTAAGGTAAGGTAAGGTAAGGTAAGGGGAGGTAAGGTAAGGGGAGGTAAGGTAAGGTAAGGTAAGGGGAGGTAAGGTAAGGTAAGGTAAGGGGAGGTAAGGTAAGGGGAGGTAAGGTAAGGTAAGTAAGGTAAGGTAAGGTAAGGGGAGGTAAGGTAAGGGGAGGTAAGGTAAGGTAAGGTAAGGGAAGGTTATGTAGGGAGCAAATTTTTTAATGCTAAATCATTATCTGTATAATCTTCTATGGCCAGTCGGTGCTTAAGAAATACTGCGAAGAAGTTATCCAGATTTCGCAATTTTCCCATTTACCGAAAAACAAAACACCACACACGCCAACATCCATCTCCCCTCCAACACCCTCCTCTCCCCTTCCCTCCAACATCCATCTCCACCCCTCCCCTCCAACACCCTACCTGATGCACTGCGGGTAAACTTCACCTTAATATTTGAAAGGCTCCACCAGTCTAGGGCGAGTTATCTTAATGAGACACTGGCCTTAAGATGACCCTCAAGTGGCGCTTAAGTGGGACCCTAGGCGGTGGAGAGATAGGTGAGAGACGGGGGGGGGGGGGGGAGAGGGATTAGAGTGCTGGTCTAGTGTTATCCATTATTATCTCCCTCATATTTTATTTATTGTGCGTCTGTCACCCCAAAAAACTGTCTGTACTCCGGGTGATCGATGAGTTTCAAAATGAACACTGTAACTCCTGTTGTCTCGGTAGGGTTGTCAAAATCCTTCGTCCGTTGTGTCATATTTTTTCAACACAATTTTGTATCGATAGTTTTTTTTTCTTCTGAGTGGCTGGGCATTATATGGCTCAGTAGATATAGCCTTACAATGTCTGGCACTAAAAGATAAGGTGAGGTGATGACGTTGTGTTTCAGGATGGCAGGGCGCCGCTCTCCCACACCACCAGATGCTCCGCCGCGACACACACACACACACACACACACACAGCACATTATGTTTACTTTAGGTCTTGACTTATGGCGCCACAACCCAACAAAGTTTTCACTTTGGAAAGTAATAATTTAAACTTGCTGTACCCACAAGAGGTAAACGAACTTCCGATAGAATGTGTTGCCAAACTTTGACTCTAATTTGCA
>CAUDMG010003885.1:3072500-3097500 GCA_958450375.1 Homarus gammarus | reverse complement strand
CCTAAAGCAGCAGCTCAAACGCCGCCCATCTTGAAGCCTGATGAGACTTTCCAGACTTTTCGTGAATGGCGGCGACGGTGGACTGATTATTCTACAATGGTGGATCTCCAGAGTTTGTCACAGCCTAAACAACTCATCCAGCTGCGTATGTGCCTGTCCTTGGAAGTTCAGCGTGTCTTGGAACATACGTTGCAGGTACCCCCAACCTCTTCGCTGTCTGTAGAGGAGGTACTGGACGTTCTACAACGGCACATCAAAGGACAGCAGAATGAAGCTCTGCGCAGGAGGGAATTGTTTAGCTGCAGACAGATGGAGGGTGAGTCTTTTGACGCCTTTTACGTACGTCTTAAGAGAGCCTCGGAAGAGGTAGATATATGTCCAGGCCACCACCAGCAGTGCGAGGAGACCCAGTTGAAGCAGGTGATCCTGATGGGTGTTAAGGACGAGGAACTTGTCCAACGCCTCACCTCCCTCGACTCTTCCTCCTCTCTTAAGGATGTGTTGACGATATGTCGCTCCTATGAGGCTGCCAGGTGTGCCACCTCTGCCATCCGTGCTCCCCCTACAGCTGTAAGCGCTGTGTCCCGGTACAAGAAGGACAAGAAGTCTGTTCCTACGCCTTCGCCCACCACGTCCACGCCCGGTTTATTTTGCAACAACTGCGGTAAGCAGCACGGAACACAGGTGTGTCCAGCTGCTCAGTCTACCTGCAACAGTTGTGACCGTAAGGGCCACTGGTCACTCACAGTACGGTGCCCAGCCAAACGCGTCCAGTGCAATGTGTGTGGTCGTCTGGGCCACTATGACAAGTGTTGCCCTTCCAACAAACCCAAGGGACCGCGTCGGCGGAAGCTTCAGCCCCCTTCCACCAGAGAGGGCCGCCCACAGTCTTCCAATCAGAGGCACGACGACTCCTGACAACGCTCGAGCCACATTAGGAATGTGTGCTCCCCCCCGCGTCCCAGGACCAAAGTCCCCCAGTACATCAGCGTCATCGTGACCTACGGCGGTGTGTCATCCCGTCTTCAGATGTTGCCCGACACCGGCGCTGATGCTACAGTCATCGGTCCCCAGCATTTGCAATGCTTGGGGCTCTCTCCAAGTGATCTAGGACCGCCCCCCAAGGATCTCCGCTTTATGGCAGATGGTTCACAGATGACCCCGGCCCTAGGTTCACTCTATGCACACGTCACCTTTGGCAACAGGTCGTGTCAAGCCTGGATTGATGTGCATAATGGCGTCCCGACTCCTTTGCTGTCCTACAGACATTGTCAAGAGTTGGCCATCATCTCCCAGGACTTCCCCAAACCTATTCTTGAGGTAAAACACGCCAACAGGGTGCAAAAAGGGAGCAGCAACGACCCTGCTGCCGCCCTACCCCTGCCTCTTGCCAGTGACACCTCTCCTTCGGATGCTCGGAAGTACTTCCTGAAGGAATTCAGCGACGTTCTGGTGACCAAGTCCGCTCTGGAATCCAAGCCTCTCAAGAAGATGGCAGGCCCCCCCATGAGGATCCACCTGAGGGACGACGCGAAGCCATTCGCTATTTACACCCCTCGACTGGTTCCCCTGGCCTTCCGCGAGGCGGTCAAAAACGAGCTGGACTCCATGGTCGCCCAAGAAATTATTGTACCAACCGGCGATGACCCGTCTCCATGGTGTCACCCGATGGTTGTCGTCGCAAAACCTAAAGGTGGTGTTCGGATCACCACTGACCTTTCCAAGCTCAACAACCAGGTGTCTCGTCCTGCGCACCCTTCTCCCACGCCCTTTGCAGCCATACGCAGCGTGAACCCGAAGGCGCGCTTCTTCACGACGATGGACGCCCTGTGTGGATACTGGCAGATAGAGCTTGCCGAAGAAGACCGACCACTCACAACGTTCATCACCCCGCATGGACGTTACAGTTATTGCCGTGGCCCCATGGGATTCGCCGCTACAGGAGACACTTTCTGTCTTCGAGGTGATATGGCTCTACAAGGTCTGGCAAACTGCGTGAAAGTGGTCGACGACATACTCGTGTACGACGAGGATTATATGGATCACCTCTGCCGTATCTACGAGGTACTCAACAGGTGCCGGAAGCACGGCATTACCCTAAATGCCGACAAGTTTGTTCTGGCCAGCTCTTCAGTTGACTTTTGTGGGTACACCCTCTCAGGGAATGGTATCGCAGCTGACCCGGAAAAGGTCCGCGCCATTACGGATTTTCCCACCCCTGCTAACCTGACTGACTTGAGGTCCTTCATCGGTCTCGTCAACCAGTTAGCAGAGTTTTCGTCGAACATCTCCGCAGCTGCTCAACCACTTCGCCCCCTGATGAGCCCCCAAGAGGACATTCCTGTGGACCCCCGACCACGACAAGGCCTTCCAGCAAGTGAAACAGGCCCTGTCTCGTCCACCTGTCCTCGCCACATTTGACCCAGCCTTGCCGACAGTTCTGCAAACAGATGCCTCACGCTTGTATGGCGTGGGATACGCCCTACTGCAGGATCATGGTGGAGGGCAGTTCCGGCTCGTCCAGTGTGGCTCGCGTTTCCTCTCTGACACTGAGACGCGCTACGCCACTATTGAGTTGGAGCTGTTGGCTGCGGTTTGGGCGATGTCCAAGTGCAGGTTTTACCTCATAGGCCTGCAATACTTTCACCTAGTGACCGACCATCGCCCGCTTGTCCCGATCCTCAACCACTACACGCTAGACGCCGTTGAGAACCCTCGCCTCCAGCGTCTGAAAGAGAAGCTCTCGGCGTACATCTTCACTGCAGTGTGGCGTGCTGGTAAGGAGCTCTGCATCCCTGATGCCTTATCCCGCTCTCCTGTCAGCCGCCCTACTCCAGAAGACCATGTACTCGACGCCGACCTCGCTCTTTCCGTCAGGACTGTGGTCACTCTCCATGCCGTCCAATCCCTTCGTTCGGACCTGTCACCAGATGACGACAAGGCAATGGAGGACCTTCGAACAGCGGCCCGAGATGACCCTTCCTATGTCCGACTTGTCGAGTGTGTGAGGAATGGATTTCCTAGCAACCGCTACGATCTTCACAACACCCTGCTCCCGTATTGGAAACTCCGCGATGAACTCTACTGCGACGGAGACCTTGTTCTGTACGGAGCACGTGTAGTTGTCCCTGCTGCATCACGTCCCCACGCCTTGGCCCGCCTTCACGACAGTCACCGTGGAGCTGAGGCCACCAAACGACGTGCACGACAGACTGTGTTCTGGCCCGGCATCAACTCCGACATCTCCAATGTTGTCCGTGCGTGTGAGCCCTGCCAAGTATTACAACCCAGCCAGCAGCAGGAACCCTTTATGAGTGACGACAACCCCACCCGCCCCTTTGAGTCTGTGTCGGCCGACTTTTTCTGTGTGTCAGGAAAGTCCTTCCTCGTTATCGTCGACCGTCTCTCTGGTTGGCCGGTTGTCATCAAGTGCGGTAATGACACGACGTCTGCCGCCACCATCAGCAAGTTCCGCCACTACTTCCGTGACGTGGGCGTTCCTGTACGCCTGCGAACCGACGGAGGGCCTCAGTTCACAAGCCGGGACTTTGCTGTGTTCCTTGACCGATGGGGAGTCCGGCATGTGTTGTCATCGCCCCATTACCCGCAGTCCAACGGCCACGCTGAGGCTGCTGTCAAATCCCTGAAGCACCTCATCCTTAAGGTGGCCCCTTCTGGGAACATTGACTGCGAGGCCTTCGACAGGGGTCTTCTTGAACTCCGCAACACACCTAACTACACCGGACGCTCCCCTGCCCAGGTTTTGTATGGACGCCCCTTCGTTCTTGTGTCCCTGCTCACCCTCAATCCTTCTCCAAGGAGTGGCAGGCCAAGACAGAGGATTGTGATCGCCGAGCCGCCGAACGTGTTCAGGACGTCGTCGCCCGCTACAATGACCACGCCCGTTCTCTCCCCAGGTTGAGTGTCGGCACCCAAGTCCGTGTTCAGGACCCGACCTCCCTACGTTGGGACAAAGTAGGCGTAGTTATGGGTCTCGGCAGGTCACGGGACTACCAGGTGCGGTTACCCAGTGGTCGTGTGTGGTGGAGGAACCGCCGTTTTCTCCGCCCCGTAACAATGCCTTCTGCTGGCACCGCCACCAGTGTTGAGTCCCATACCCTTCCCAGTGATGAAGTCCCTCGACGCTCAGAACGGATCCAAAAGAAAAGGTCCGCTCAAGACTTTGCTATGAGCGTATAGGGGGGAGGGAGGTGTATGTATATTATGTATGCTGGATTATATATCATGTATGTATATTATGTATGTGCTCCATTTATGTATTATTTATTCAGCCTAGCTGGCAGCGTGTGGCAATGTTATTACCATATCCCACACGCTTAATTAATGTGCCTGGCGACGTATGGAAGCTGCTAATGTATCACTTGCCATACGTCGCCTATAGCAGTTGACAAGGAGCCTAGGTAAGGGAGACCGCTGCTCTCCTTTGTGTACATACTCTTATCCAGTAAACCGAACCTACAAAACTATACAGGTGTTTGTGTTCTCTCCTGTATATAGAACATATTATTCAGAACCTAACAGTGATGATGGATGGTGTTATATGTAGTGATGATGGATGGTGTTATATGTATTGATGAGGGGTGGTGTTATATGTAGTGATGATGGATGGTGTTATATGTATTGATGATGGATGGTGTTATATGTAGTGGTGGTGGTGACGGCGGTAGTGACAGTTGTAGTGGTGGTGATGGTGATAGCGGCATGTTTGTGGTGATAGTGGTGGTGGTAGAGAATGGTTGATAGTAGTGATAATGGTGGTGGTGGTGGTAGTAGTAGTGGTGGTAGTGATGATGGTAAGAGAAGCAAGAGAAGCAACTCCAAGGAAGAAAACACGAACCTAGATAGTGAACAATTACCATGTGCGCCACGGATAAGAATGACGTAACGAAGATAATTCCTTAAACATATCGGAATACTGTAAGCAATGCCAATAAAAAATAACATTCACAAACATTACAACATCACCACAACGGAAAACACGAAAACGGAATCAAAATAGAGAGGGGTTTTATAGTCTGGGTGAGGAGGCTGCAACACGGAGACAGTTCCCCCTAAAAGAGGTTATACCATTGGTTCTCATCTGTTTATACCGTGAAAGCCAATTAGAATGATGGACAGAGATGGCCCAGTTGCCGTGTTTACAGACCCCGACCAATGCGGTGATAAAGATTACGTGACGTATTATGACGCAGTTTGGAGTCAGCCTCAGACTTGACCAATCACTGTGTACTATCGTGGGGGCTGACTCACTCATTCACGGGGATATAAAGTATGTTTATTTATTAGTATATTCTGAATGTAAGGCCATTTAAAAACAAGTTATTATGTAGAAAAATAAGACAATCAACATAGCAGTCATCTACACTACAGTTAATACAGCAGCCATTTACAGTATAATAACCACAGTTAACAGTCCTCTACTCTAACACAACCACAGTTAACACAACAGCCATCCGCGCCAGCCCAGGCCACAACACCAAACTACAGTATTCAGAAACAACAACAATATTCCCCAGAAATAAACAGTCCGAAACTCCGTTGTCTAAAATGCATTGTACCTTTACAGCTAAATTTAACTTGACCGTGTGTTAGTGATGACCATTGTTTATTGTTATTATTATTAGAGTAAATTACCTTAAATCAACAGTGTTTGGATCAGAATTTGTATAGCGGCCCTGAAAATATTTACTTAAGTTGGTGTTATTGTTTTATTTGTCTCTACATTGTTGTTTCTTTAATACAAAAATAAAATGTTTCCTTTAGTGCCAAAAAAGAACGAAAAAAACTCGGAAAGAAAAAAAATATCTGAAAGAAATCTTGTAAATTGAATTCATTATCACTAAATTTTCTTGCGTGTTTGAACGTAACCGAGCCGCGGAGGGGTTTGTTTACATCATCGTGAGCCAATCGGCGATGAGTATCTTTAAGTCTCCATTTACCGGACCAATCAACGACTCAGTAGCCACTCTCCCGCCAGTTTTCCATCTCCTCCTCACCACTAAACAAACTTCATCCTGGTGTAACCAATTTATCCTATTTCTCGGAGTGATAAAGTAATATTGTTATCTATCATTATGTCATCTGAGCCACGGGCAGACGCTCACCAATAGACAGCTACAGCGGTTAGTTTAGTTTAGTTTAGGTTAGGTTAGGTTAGGTTAGGTTAGCGGTGAAGCCAACACAGACGATAGTGATCTTACGTCACTGTGAGAGCCTCGTCAACACAACGAATATCATATTGTATGAATTAAGTGTCTCGTGTTATAGAGGTCGTGTCTCGTGTTATAGAGGTCGTGTCTCGTGTTATAGAGGTCGTGTCGAGAAGTCATCTAACAGGAAATAAAGATGAGTAATGAAGGGAAGAATATTATAAAACGTGAATATGATCTGAATTATTACTTTAAGATAACAGAGAGAAGACAGAGTATCCTTGATGCCGTCTATACAAAGACTTAGTCCAGCCCGGTCCATCTGCCATCTGCCCTCACGTAGCTCCTGTTATCTAGGGCTCTCACCACTCCCAATTTACAGACGCAGGAGAGCAGTGCGAGGTAAGGCAGTGCTGGTGATGTAATGTTAGCCCCAAGAGAAATTAATGAGTGTTATTTTCTTTTTTTATTATCTTATAAGCTTATTATAATGTGTCCTTGGGAAACCTTGCTATGCCTCCCATGTTAAACCTGCCTCTGTTGACGAAGATTATGACAATGAAGAGAAGTTGGGAAACACATCCTCATTGTTAACGGAGGTGTATATTATGTAAAGTATAATGAATATGTAAAAATAAAAAATATATATATATACAGTATACTTTAGTTACTTTTTATAAATCTGCTTAATCTTTATGGGACAAAGAACCACCAAGCCGAAATCCAATTAATATACGGAACAGGAATTACTGAAAGAAAAAAATAAAGAAAAAAAGGAACTGAAGATGTTTTTAAGACCGTGAGGCTGAACCACTTTATACCGCTACGTGTTAAATAAAATGATATGGGGGAGGAAAACTGGGGAAACTTGAGGGGAAAATATATGAGACTTCAAACTATAAATTAAATAACTCTGGGATATAATAATTGTTGGATATTGAAGGTCAATATCAAGAGGAGGACCTGAGCCCCTACAGGTGACCACACGCCCCTAGGTGTTGACACTACCTGCTGGTGATCCGAGGAGGAGAAGTGGCAGGAGGAAGAGAGGGCAGGAAGAAGAGGTGGCAGGAGGAAGAGGGGGCAGGAAGAAGAGGTGGCAGGAGGAAGAAGGGCAGGAAGAAGAGGTGGCAGGAGGAAGAGGGGGCAGGAAGAAGAGGGGGCAGGAAGAAGAGGCGCAGGAGGAAGAAGGGCAGGAGGAAGAGAGGCAGGAGGAAGAGGGGGCAGGAAGAAGAGGTGGCAGGAGGAAGAAGGGCAGGAGGAACAAGGGCAGGAGGAAGAGGGGGCAGGAAGAAGAGGCGCAGGAGGAAGAAGGGCAGGAGGAAGAAAGGCAGGAGGAAGAGGGGGCAGGAAGAAGAGGCGCAGGAGGAAGAAGGGCAGGAGGAAGAGGGGCAGGAGGAACAAGGGCAGGAGGAAGAGGGGGCAGGAAGAAGAGGTGGCAGGAGGAAGAAGGGCAGGAGGAACAAGGGCAGGAGGAAGAGGGGGCAGGAAGAAGAGGCGCAGGAGGAAGAAGGGTAGGAGGTAGAGGGGCAGGAGGAACAAGGGCAGGAGGAAGAGGGGGCAGGAAGAAGAGGCGCAGGAGGAAGAAGGGCAGGAGGAAGAAGGGCAGGAGGAAGAGGGGGCAGGAAGAAGAGGCGCAGGAGGAAGAAGGGCAGGAGGAAGAGGGGCAGGAGGAAGAAGGGCAGGAGGAAGAAGGGCAGGAGGAAGAGAGGCAGGAGGAACAAGGGCAGGAGGAAGAGGGGGCAGGAAGAAGGGCAGGAGGAAGAGGGGCAGGAGGAAGAGGCACAGGAGGAAGAGGCACAGGAGGAAGAGGGGCAGGAGAAACAAGGGCAGGAGGAAGGGGGGCAGGAGGAAGAGGGGGCAGGAAGAAGAGGAGAAGGAGGAGAGGGAGCGGCAACAGATAGAAAGGGGGGGGGGGGAGTTGTGGTGACTGAAGGAGGGTGAATGTTGGAGTGGGTGTGGAAGGAAGAGTGTTGAAGGAAGTGTGTTGGGATGGAGGAAAGTGAGTGTTGGAGTGAGTTGTTGGAGTGAGTGTGGGAGTGAATGTGTTGGAGTTGATGTGGAAGGCAGAGTGGGTGGGTAAAACTATATTGTTGTGGGCGGGAAGGACTGTTCTCGGGTGGGTGGGTGGGTGGGTCGGTCGGTCGATGGAATCTATGGGCGTAGGGGAGCGATTTCTATGAAGTCTAAACACATCTTTTTCAATATCTCTTTCGTCTCTCCCTGGGTCTCGTCTCCTTTTGGTGTCTCCTGGTTATCTGTCTCGTAGATCTGAGAGACTATTTTACATTGACGTATACGAGACAGACAGACAGACAGACAGACAGTGGTTATGAGAAATTAGATACTGAAAAGCACTAGTACATGGGATCGATGTTCTCTGAGAGGCGGCGACCGTCTTTTGTCTTGGAGGTCGAGTATTTCATATATGTGTGTGTGTGTGTGTGTGTGTGTGTGTGTGTGTGTGTGTTGAGTGAAAGAAATGTGTTAAGGAAGTCAAAGGGAATTATTTAAGAATTTTTATGTATATATCTTTACGAGCTCTGGACTCAAGAATCTAGAGTCCGTCCTCATACAACAAGACTCTCTAGAAATATGAAAAATAAGAAAAATACAACTTAGATAACATTTATAACATTATACATAGGAAGAATAAAAGAGTAAGGAAGAATAAACAAGAATAAGAAGGACTAGAAGAGGAAGTGTAAGAGAGGGAGTAGAGAAATGGTCTGTCAGGGATCATGGAGAGAGTATGAGAGTAATAATAATTGGTAGAAAGTGCATATATAAACCAAGGATAAAGATGGGTGAGAAGGGAGAGGGGAAGAAGAACAGGAAGTAAGTGAGAGGATTTGTATCTTTGCTGTGGGAAGGGGACATGAGAGAGAGAGAGAGAGAGAGAGAGAGAGAGAGACAGAGAGAGAGAGAGAGAGAGAGAGAGAGAGAGAGAGAGAGAGAGAGAGAGAGAGAGAGAGAGAGACGACCAAGGGAACAACTCATAATCTCTGAATGCATAACAGAATCCTTGATCACGTAGCTAATCCAACACACAACTAATCATCAACAAATCGAGAAGTGAAAAGATTATTGACAATTTGTTGTTTACACTTTAAGTTGTTGCGTCAGCCGGAACATATCAACATTTCACTTGTTGTTATTGAAAGGTGAGAATTAAGCAACAGTGTTAGCTAATGGTAAAGTGAGTTTAATATGTTGTATTGGTCAACATATTGTGCTTACTGTCGAGAGATTTATTTTTATGTATGTTGGATATGTTGAGAATTATTTTTATTTAGTTATATAAATACAGAGAAAAATGCTTAATTGAAATATCTCGACCACCTCAAGTGTTTATTGTTGTTATTGTTATTGTTTTGTTGTTATTTTTGTTATTGTTATTGTCATTGTTGTTATTGTTATTATTGTTATTGTTATTGTTGTTATGGATATTATTATTGTTATTATTATTATTATTATTATTATTATTATTGTTATTATTATTATTATTATTATTATTATTACTGTTATTATTATTATTATTATTAGTATTATTATTGTTATTACTATTGTTATTGTTATTGTTATTATTATTATTATTATTATTATTATTATTATTATTATTATTATTATTGTTGTTGTTATTGATATTATTATTTTTATTATTATTATTATTATTATTATTATTATTATTATTATTATTATTATCATTATTATTATCATTATCATCATTATTATTATTATTGTTGTTATTAATTCTGCTATCATTAAAAGTGCTACTATAACAATACTAATTATAAAACATGTTATAGGGTACAATGATCTAATTAGTCAAAGAGAGAGTACAGTACAGTACAGTACAGTACAGTACAGTACAATACAGTACAGTACAGTACAGTACAGTACAGTAGAGTACAGTACAGTACAGTACAGTACAGTACAGTACAGTACAGTAGAGTACAGTACAGTACAATACAGTACAGTACAGTACAGTAGAGTACAGTACAATACAGTACAGTACAGTACAGTACAGTACAGTACAGTACAGTACAGTACAGTACAGTACAGTACAGTACAGTACAGTAGAGTACAGTACAGTACAATACAGTACAGTATAGTACAGTACAGTACAGTACAGTACAGTACAGTACAGTACACAGCCTCCTCCTCAACATCTTACTCGTGTAAATTATCTAAACTAAAGTATTTTTTTTTAACAGTCTGGTTAAGTTTAACGCCCGGCATCACCCCTGCTGTCCACGCTGCTCGTAAATGCAAAACGACACAACTCTGGCCGGCAAATTATCCTGCAGGAAATTTAGCCGCGCTGGCCGCCGCCTCGGCCAGAGAGCAAAAGATGGCAAATTGTCTTGAAATGAAATAACTTTTCCAAGATATATTGCGAGAGATGGCAATATACCCGGAATGAATTCATGCTTCTGGGAGCTGGTAAAGAGCCAGGGAGGAAAACTGTCTTGAATTGAAAATCTTCTGCATAATAATTTAAGGCAGAGGACAAGAAATTGCAAATTTTCCGTAACCGAAATTATGTCGTTGCCAAGTTGGCTTCTGGAAATGGTTGTATCTCCGGTAGGAAACTTATTACCGGTACACTGGTCCTGTTACCGGTACACTGCTCTAACTCATGTTATCGGTACACTGCTCTAACTCATGTTATCGGTACACTGCTCAAACTCATGTTACCGGTACACTGCTCTAACTCATGTTATCGGTACACTGCTCTAACTCATGTTATCGGTACACTGCTCAAACTCATGTTACCGGTACACTGCTCTAACTCATGTTACCGGTACACTGCTCTAACTCATGTTACCGGTACACTGCTCTAACTCGTGTTACCGGTACACTGCTCCTGTTACTGGTACAAGGCTCTAACTCATGTTACCGGTACACTGCTCTAACTCATATTACCGGTACACTGCTCCAACTCATGTTATCGGTACCCTGCTCCTGTTACCGGTACACTGTTCTAACTCATGTTACCGGTACACTGCTCTAACTCATGTTATCGGTACACTGCTCTAACTCATGTTACTGGTACACTGCACTAACTCATGTTACCGGTACACTGCTCAAACTCTTGTCACAGGTACACTGCTCTAAGTCATGTTACAGGTGCACTGCTCTAACTCTTGTCACTGCTACACTGCTCTAACTCATGTTACCGGCACACTGCTCTAACTCTTGTCACTGGTACACTGCTCGAATTCAAGTTGCCGGTACACTGTTCTAACTCATGTTATCGGTACACTGCTCCTGTTACCGGTACACTGCTCAAACTCCTGTTACCGGTACACTGCTCTGACTCTTGTCACTGGTACACTGCTCTAACTCATGTTACCGGTACACTGCTCTAACTCATGCTACCGGTACACTGCTCTAACTCATGTTACCGGTACACTGCTCTAACTCATTTTACCGGTACACTGCTCTAACTCATGCTACCGGTACACTGCTCCTGTTACCGGTACACTGCTCTAACTCATGTTACCGGTACACTGCTCTGACTCATGTTAAAGTACACTGCTCATGTTACCGGTACACTGCTCTAACTCATGTTACCGGTACACTGCTCTAACTCATGTTACCGGTACACTGCTCTAACTCTTGTCACTGGTACACTGCTCTAAGTCATGTTACCGGTACACTGCTCTAACTCATGTTACCGGTACACTGCTCTAACTCTTGTCACTGGTAGACTGCTCTAAGTCACGTTACCGGTACACTGCTCCTGTTACCGGTACACTGCTCTGTAGTGATGAGGTGTCAGACCACAGCTTACATCTCAGAAACAGTCCAGACTTGACCCGACATTAGGGGGGTCAAGTGTATGGGTAACACTCACAGCTGCCCAAGGGTTATAAATCAACCAGGCTCCCCCCCCCCACATGTCGCGTGGCCCCAACAAATATGTAAGACACACAGTGAACAAAGGAGCCACCTGCAGTCCTTCCCTAATTTACACAAGAGACCCACAGTACATCCCAGGCAAGGCCCAGACCTATCCTCATATTAATCAGGTAAAATATAACCCTCGAGCCCAAGTCAAGGGGCCACAAATCAACCAGGGCCTCTCATGTCACACGGCCCACCAACGGTGTTAACAGAAAAGAGTTCATCTGAAGATTTCTCCAGGATACAACAACTTATAGTCTCTGAAAAAGTCCAGACCTGACCCTACATTAGCGAGGGCAAATGTAAGGAGACCCTTCGCCGCCCCCCAGATCAGCTCAACATAACGTCTCCCAATATATAGGACGTCGTAACCCTCCAGAGAGAGAGAGAGAGAGAGAGAGAGAGAGAGAGAGAGAGAGAGAGTGTCTTGTGACCAAGAAGGGCCAGCTACGACGTCCCCAGTCCTGCTCGAGAGAAGCCCGCCACTAAGTGTAACGAAGTCTCAGCCGGGTCCATCGACAGAGTGCTGTCAACTCAACGTGTAACAGTAAGTGCTGGCTGTGTAGACGGTAGAAGTGCGGTGATCCCGAACTTCCCCAACGATCGACTTAGTGAAGTGCCCATTCTAATTGTGAGATTAGGTTATACGAGAATACCATAGTCTACCATAAATTGTGTACAAATGCCCCCCTATTAATCCCCCCTATTGAACTAGTAAAATAAAACTGTAACACGCATTGGTGTTCTATATACTACACTTGTACTGTGCCTGTGTTAATATACAGTGTTAACATCACACCCTCGAGACACGCTACCATTTCCTCTCGCTATAATACTCTACGACTATCAACTCCTAGCTTACCTCTTCATGTGAGATTTTGTCTCATTACAGCTCTAACTCATGTTACCGGTATACTGCTCTAATTCAAGTTACCGGTACACTGCTCTAACTCATGTTACCGGTACACTGCTCCTGTTACCGGTACACTGCTCCTGTTACCGGTAAACTGCTCTAAATCCATGTGTAGCTGAGGGAGGAACGGGGGTAAGTGTGGGAGGGAGGGAGGGAGGGAAGGAGGGGTGGTGAGGGAGGGGTGGTTGTGAGAGAGGGGTGGTGGTGAGGGAGGGGTGGTGGTGAGGGAGGGGTGGTGGTGAGCGATGGGTGGTGGTGAAAGAGGGGCGGTGGCGAGGGAGGGGTGGTGGTGAGTCAGGGGTGGTGGTGAGGGAGGGGTGGTGGTGAGGAAGGGGTGGTGGTGAGGGAGGGGTGGTGTTAAGGGAAGGGTGATGGTAAGGGAGGGGTGGTGGTGAGCGAGGGGAGGTGGTGAGGGAGGGGTGGTGGTGAGGGAGGGGTGGTGGTGAGAGAGGGGTGGTGGTAAGGGAGGGGTGGTGGTGAAAGAGGGGTGGTGGTGAAAGAGGGGTGGTGATGAGGGAGGGGTGGTGGTGAGGGAGGGGTGGTGGTAAGGGAGGGGTGGTGGTGAGCGAGGGGTGGTGGTGAGGGAGGGGTGGTGGTGAGGGAGGGGTGGTGGTGAGGGACGCGTGGTGGTGAGGGAGGGGTGGTGGTGAAGGAGGGGTGGTGGTGAGGGAGGGTTGGTGGTAAGGGAGGGGTGGTGGTGAGCGAGGGGTGGTGGTGAGGGAGGGGTGGTGGTAAGGGAGGGGTGGTGGTAAGGGAGGGGTGGTGGTGAGGGAGGGGTGGTGGTGAGCGAGGGGTGGTGGTGAGGGAGTGGTGGTGGTGAGCGAGGGGTGGTGGTGAGGGAGGGGTGGTGGTGAGGGAGGGATGGTGGTGAAAGAGGGGTGGTGGTGAGGGAGGGGTGGTGGTGAGGGAGGGGTGGTGGTGAGGGAGGGGTGGTGGTGAGGGAGGGGTTGTGGTGATAGACGGGTGGTGGTAATAGAGGGGTGGTGGTGAGGGAGGGGTGGTGGTGAGGAAAGGGTGGTGGTGAGGCAGGGGTGTTGGTGAGGGAGGGGTGGTGGTGAGGGAGGGGTGGTGGTGAGGGAGGGACAGTATTCAAGGTCACATTATACATATGTATACAACAGTTACTTTTCACGAAATATACCGGGTATTTGTGGTCACTGTGTGTACATACTGAGTTACTTGTTGTATGTTTTGGACCGATGTTTTAATGTTAGATAGATAATAATAATAATAATAATAATAATAATAATAATAATAATAATAATAATAATAATAATAAAACAAATATTGATAATAAAAATTTTAATATTCACTTAGCAATAGTTGCCTTAAGTAACGCAATATTATTACGTCAATAATACCAATAAACGAGATACAATAACATGTAATAACGATAACTTTACAATATAACGAGAATATTATTAAAATACAGCAGATATTTTTTTCCCCGGACACACACACACACACACACACACACACACACACACACTGATCCCTGCCTCACCAGAATCTAAGCAAGACAGTAGACAGTAAAGCCTGGTCACTTCACACCGTCCACCCAGACAGACAGACAGACAGACATTTTTTTATCTTCAGTCGTATTAATATTATCAGAGGATGTAAAATTATCTTTAAACAAGACCCACAGGTGCAGAACACACTCACACTAACACACTCACAGTAACAGATAAGGTTACACTCACACTAACAGATAAGAACACACACTAACAGAAACACAAACACACTAACAGTTAAGAACACACACTAACAGGAACACACTCATATTAAGAGGAACACACTCACACTAACAGTTAAAAATACACTCACACTAACAGGAACACACTCAAATTAACCGTTAAGAATACACTCACACTAACAGGAACACACACTAAAAGCTAAGAACACACACTAACAGGAACACACTCATATTAAGAGGAGCACACTCACACTAACAGTTAAAAATACACTCACACTAACAGGAACACATTCACACTTACAGTTAAGAACACACTAACAGGAACACACTCACACTAACAGCTAAGAACACACTAACAGGAACACACTCACACTAACAGCTAAAAATACACTCACACTAACAGGAACACACTCACACTAACAGCTAAAAATACACTCACACTAACAGGAACACACTCACACTAACAGTTAAGAACACGCACTAACAGGAACACACTCACACTAACAGGAACACACTCACACTAGCAGTTAAGAACACGCACTAACAGGAACACACTCACACTAACAGCTAAAAATACACTCACACTAACAGGAACACACTCACACTAACAGTTAAGAACACGCACTAACAGGAACACACTCACACTAACAGGAACACACTCACACTAACAGTTAAGAACACGCACTAACAGGAACACACTCACACTAACAGCTAAAAATACACTCACACTAACAGGAACACACTCACACTAACAGGAACACATTCACACTAATAGTTAAGAAATCTGAGAGTAACAGTCATATCAAGTCAATATTACAATTATCCAGTTCACATCAAATTAAACTGTAACAAAACTGTTTCAATATCGAGTAACTAAATCGTATAAAAGTCATATGCGTTTATATAAAATAATTTACCTGAAAGGAAAGATAATTTAAAATCACCTTGTTGAATATTGGCTGAGAATTAATGCAAGTCTTACTGTTTTTGGTAAGGACATTCACTGCCTCTAACACACACACACACACACACACACACACACAGAGTTGCTTGAGTTATATTGGTGTCCTTATTTCATCGCTTGAGTTATTCTGGTGAGGAACTAACGAACGGGTTATTTCTCTCTCTCTCTCTCTCTCTCTCTCATATGTCCATTCTTCTCTCTGTTTTCCACCTTTTCCTTTGTCTCTGCCTCCCTCTCTCCCTCCCTCCCTCATCCATATTCCCCTTCCTCCCACCCATCTCTCTCCCTCATTCCTTCCTCTCCTCGTTTTTGTCCCTCCCTCCCTCCCTCCTTATCCCATCCATTCCTCCCTCCCTATCCCATCCATCCCTCCCTCCCTATCCCATCCATCCTCCTTGCAATACATTATCTAATCCCCTTCCCATCTCTGTCTCTTTAACCTGTTCCGTTTTCTTTAACTCTTTCGTCATCCCCCCCTTCCTCCTCCTTCTCTCCTCCCCCCTCCTTTCCTCTCTTCCTCCTTCTCCCCCTCCCCCCCCCCCTTTCTCCACCCCCCCCTCCCTGGCTGTGCTCCAACATGCCCCGGGAGTGAGAGGTCGACAGCAGTGACGATGAATAGAGAGCAGGCGTGTGAGGTGCAGTGATCCACATTATATACTGTGTTGTCCTCGTCACTCCCATCCTCGTGACTCTCCATCGTCGTCACTCCCCATCCGCGTCACTTCAACCCTCGTCACTCCCCTCCTCGTCACTCCGCTCCTCGTCACTCCCCATTCTCGTCACTCCCACCTTGCTAGTCCTTTTATCGACTTGTTGAATAAGGCAGAGTGCTGTAGACTGTAGTTTCCTGTGTCTACTGGATATGATCGAGGCATCTAGACTACAGAACAGACTACAAAATGTACTACAGTGGGGTTATATCGCCATTAAATCGCTACACACACACACACACACAAACACACACACACACACACACGCGCACACACACACACACACACACACACACACGAAAGAGAAGTAACATGACATCTGGATAAGAAAAGTGTGTTTTTCCTTTACACTAGTTGACAAATGCTCACCAAGTGTTGCCAGTCAGAGGGTCGCAACACACGATTTCTTTACAGGCTTTTATGACTTAATAATTTAGAGGTTTACTGTCAATAATGTCTGGTAATGGTGTTTGTGACCCCCTTTTTTACAGTATTTTTACAGTATAGGTTAGGTTAGGTTAGGTTAGGTTAGGTTAGGTTAGGTTAGGTTCGGTTAGGTTAGGTTAGGTTCGGTTAGGTTAGGTTAGGTTCAAATTGGTGATGTGTATAGCTAAAACGGAGAGAGAGAGAGAGAGAGAGAGAGAGAGAGAGAGAGAGAGAGAGAGAGAGAGAGAGAGAAAAAATATTAATCAGTAAAATCAATCGAGATGAAAATGAAAAATGGTTTCTAAGTTAGGATGTATTTGTCACACACACACACACACACACACACACACACACACACACAGATCTGATGTTCATGTTGAGGAATAATTCATCAGTTATTATTAATACAAACACCATTTTTCTCCTCCATTTTCAACCAGTCAGCAGGCCTCTCCACTGTCACCCAACTTAAGGTGAATTAAAATACCAATTACGAACATTAGTCTCTAGTGCTGGGGGAGGGGGGGTGCTGGGGGGAAGTGGAGGGAGGGGGTGTTGGGGGAGGGGGTGTTGGGGGAGGGGGGTGCTGGGGGGAGGGGGTGCAGGGGGAGGGGGTGCTTGGGGAGGGAGAGAGAGGGGGAGTGCTGGAGGAGGAGGAGAGAGGGAGAGAGATTATAGGTGGGAAAATGCCATTATTACACTGAGCGTTAACAGAGAGGCAACCAAACACTGGTAACAAATTGTGTGATCTCCCATAAGAGTCGACAGAAAATGGAGCTTGTCACCAACCAATCACCGCCAAGCTCGTTAGACAATGGAGCTTGTTACCGACCAATCACCGCCAATCTCTTGTTAGAAAACGGAACATGTCACCGACCAATCACCGCCAAGCTCGTTAGAAAACGGAGCTAGTTACCGACCAATCACCGCCAAGCTCGTTAGAAAATGGAGCTTGTTACCAACCAATCACCGCCAAGCTCTTGCTAGAAAATGGAGCTTGTCACTGACCAGCTTGGAGAAGGACGTGCCCCTGAGTGCTCGTGTTAGTGACCATAGGAAATGGTCGCCGTGGATCGTTGTGTTGTGGGGGAAGAGGAACGGAGTGTGAGGAAAGACGACCCCCTGGCCACTCTGTTAAGTCAGCTGGGGCAGTTGAGGAGAGAGATAGACACTTTAAAGGGGAAGAACGAAGCCCTCAGGACTGAACTCCTTCAGGTAGGTGTCCTGACTAGCTGGCGAGGAAGAGAAGAGGCAGGACGGTTTGGTGCCAGAAGGGAAAAGGGCAGGTGTTTAGACCCTGCCCAGTGTTAAGGTCGTGGTAGTTGGGGACAGCCAGGTAAGGTTCTTAGATAGGACGTTTTGTGCAAGAGATAGGGAAGGTAGGACTAGGGTGTGTTTTCCTGGGTCCAGTAGTGTGTCTTAGTGTGGGAGGTAACGACATAGGAAAGGTTAGGAGTGAGGAACTTTTCAGGAGGTATAGGGAGGCGCTGGGGAAGGTTAGAGATAGGGGAGGGATCCCGATAGTATGTGGTGTCTTGCCTAGAAGAGAAGTTGGTGGTGAATGGCTGTCCAGGGCAATTGCTATAAATAGCCGACTGGAAAAACATTGTGCAAGAAATGGTTGGGCTTCATTGATAGCTGGCGACCGTTCTATGGCAATGACTACCTGTACAGTCGTGACGGAGTACGCTTGTCTCCCTCGGGGGTAAAGATGTTGTCTGCATCCCTGGAGCATGAAATTGTCACCGCAAAGGGAGGGAGGTCGCCAGTAGAGAGAGGTCGGGGTAAGTGGGAGTAAAAAAACAAGCAGGTCCTGGGAAGTAAAATTGGTTACTCAGGACAAGGGGTAAAACAGGACCAGGGAAGGGTAGGTTTAAATGTATACTATACAAATAGTAGGAGCGTTAGAAATAAAATAGACTCGCTGAGAGCGGTTGTTTGTACCGAGAATGTAGACGTCACAGCAATCAACGAAACTTGGATGAATCTGGCGAGCAAGAACTTTTTATCAGAGTACCACAGAGAAGGGTACAACCTTTTTCACAAGGACAGGGAAGGTAAGAAGGGGGGAGGGGTCGCACTCTTCGTCAGGGATACATTAAAATGTTGTATTAATAATTCAATAAAGGTTGAAATATGAACCGAGTCTGTATGGGTAGAAATTGCGGAAGGAAGAGAAAAACTAATTATGGGAGTGATTTACAGGCCCCCCAATTCTTGGGAAAGAAGCAGCTCAGCCCATATGGCAGGAAATGAGTAGGGCAGCAAAATACAACAACCTGTGCATTATGGGGGATTTCAACTTCAGAAATATTGACTGGGGCAACATCGTAGGTGACTATGAATCTGAAGGTTTCCTAGACGCAGTACAGGACATTTTTTTATAACAACTAATCACAGAACCTACTAGAGGTGACAATACATTCTCTCTAGTATTAACAAATAAAGAAAATATTATCAGAGATATCACAAGATCTAGGGAACAGTGATCACAGAGAAATCAGGTTCACCCTAAATTGGGAAACGAAAAATAATGACAATATGGTCAGAGTCCCAGACTTTCGATCGGCGGATTATGAGGGGTTAAGAAGGTACCTAGGTGAGGTCCCCTGGGAATAGTCAGGTCAGTCCCTGGTAGGAACGGGTGAGGTCTCCAGTGACACAACAATTGATCATGACTATAATATATTCACTAGTATACTCCGTAAACCACAGGAACGAAATATACCATACAGAAAAATTAGGTCAAATAAGAATGAGCCAAGGTGGATGACCAAAAACCTTAAACATGGCATAGAAATAAAGAAAGAATTTATAAGAAATTAAAGGGAGGAGAGGAGCAGCTCAGAGATAGGTATAATAAACTATCTAGGAATGTTAAGAAAATGTATGGAAGGCAAAGAGGGACTACGAAATCAGGACAGCAAGAGAATCCAAGGCAAATCTCAAGGGATTTTTCCAGGTATATAGGAAAAATTGGGACCTTTAAAGTCAGAGAGAGGGGAAGTGATCGATGATAGTGAGAAAATAAACAAAGCATTAAACAGCTACTTCTTATCAGTTTTCACAGAAGAAATTCACGAGGAAATTCCAGAGGTGGAACTGATATTTAGGGTAAATGAAGAAGAGGATGTTCTTAAGAAGATAAATAGATTAAAGAAGACAAAATTCTCAGGGCCGGATGAAATTTTCCCTCCAGTTTTGAAAGAGTGTAAGGAACAGATTAGCAGACCCCTCGTAAATTTATTTATGAGGCTTCTGAGAAAAGTTAAGGCTCATGGTATCGAGGGGAAAGTCTTAAATTGGATAAAATCATGGCTCACCGATAGAACACAAAGGGTCAGCGTAGATGGTGTCAAATCTGAGTGGGGCCGTGTAACCAGTGGGGTTCTCCAGGGGTCAGTACTGGGCCCACTCTTGTTCATAATCTACATAAACGATCGAGATATTGGGATCAGCAGTAGGGTGTGTCAATTTTGTCAACATGTTAAAAATCAAATTTGGTAGTCAAAATATTGTGCCTCTTTATGTCTAAACTTGAGATTAGCAAACAAAAATGAATTGAAATAACCCTCACCTACATCAATTATACCTTAAAGTTTCAAATATCAGTATTTCAACAAATTAATGAGACTTGATTAGAATTATTCACTTGATATTAACTAATCTCATGTAAGCATATGGATTATGGAGTATTTTATGGTTCTATAGCTTGTGTACAATATGCATGTCAGAACATGAACATGAACAGGCTCTCCGTGTGGGACAGTTTAATTCTTGTTTTGACTTGTACCAAGCGTGAGGATAAGGCGCCCGGCTCACTCTCCTTCTAGATATCATAGACGGTGGTTTGCTCTCATTGCACTTGCACCTACTCTACCAGACGAATTCTACATTTTAATTATTGTAAGTAGGGCATATTGATTGTCGCAGTTACTTATATCATTGTATAAAACATTATGTTCTAAGAAATTATTATGTTATTTCTGTTACAGCATTTTTGATAAACAAATTGATATTTTTTGAAACAACAATTGAATTATGAAACATTGAAATATTTTTCTATTTGTCAGATAGTGTGAAGATGTCAAAATTGAAGACAAGAAGTCAGTTGTCAACCCACTTGAGCCTGCTAGTTGGTAAAGGGAAGGAGCTTCCTGTATCAGAACTTCCAACAGTGAGAGACATGCTAAGATTAGGGTTACTCCTTCGAGAAAAAAATGCAAAGGACAGAAGGAACTATACAGATAAAGAACTCATAAATGACATGATAGTCCCTCTTCTGCATCAATGGACAAAAGCTAAAGCACTATTCAAACCACCTGTGATTAATCAGTGTCGAACTATTGAGCTAAAACTAACGAAATTATGGCACAAAGCAGTTGAAACACCACTTGGTAAAGGAAACTTGGACAGGAAAAATGAATTTCTGCACACACTTGATACTCTGTTTGACATTTTGACCTGCAAGTGCTCCATACAATTATGTTCTGAATCCAACTGTTCTCACTCAGGTAAGAGAGAAAATAATTCCCACATTGATTGTGGTTGTCCTCGTGAAAAGAAGATCCCTGTTTTAGAGCTTGAATTTATAAAGGCACAGAGGACAAAGGCAGAAGGCCAAGGAAGTATGCAAATGGGTTCAATAGATTATTCAGAAACAAAGAAGCAGATTGCTAATGCCAAGAAGAGAGAACAAATCCGAGAGAGGGAACAAAAGAAGAAAATGAAGAGTGAAGAAGCCATCCAAAGAGAGGAAGAGCTGTGTCAAGATGTTTATCACTTCTTTGATAGTTCTTCTGATGAACAGGAAGCAACATCAGATGATAGTTCCAAAGAGCCATCTGAACCTTTACCAAAGAAAATGAAATACAACACAAGAAATATTTCAAACATTGCTTTAGCTAGTATTCGCCACCATGCTGGACTTCGTGAGGCTGCAGAAATTGCAACTGCCGCTTGGATAGATGCAGGCCTCATCAGCCGAGAGGATGTATCTTTGGTGATAGATCATAATAAAATTAGAAGAGCACAAGAAAAAATAATGAAGGAAATATCTGATCAGCATGAAAAAGATTTAAGCGAGGGAGGGCTCTCCTGTCTTTTGTTTGATGGAAGAATAGATGACACAAAAGTTTTGCTAGAAGTAGAGGGAGTGAACAGAAAGTTTCCAGGTCTCATCAAAGAAGAACACTACTCTGTCTGTTCTGAGCCTGGTGGTCGGTTTTTGTTTCACTTTGCTCCCGAAACTGAAGTAGAAGGGAAGAAACATGCAGAGGTCATTGCTGATCATATTTTATGTTGGGTTCAGGAGAGAGGACTTGGCAGTTCACTGCAGGCTGTTGGTGGAGATTCAACTGCAGTGAACACCGGATGGCAGAGGGGTGTAATGACGCATTTAGAGAAAAAACTAGGAAGAAGACTTGTTTGGATTGTATGTGATTTACATACAGGCGAGCTACCTCTTCGTCATCTCATCCAGGAACTTGATGGTCCGACAAAGAGCAACAACAAGTGGTCAGGTCCCCTTGGCATCATGCTGGATGAAGCAACACAACTAGAAATAAATACAACCTTTCCAAAGGTCGAAGTTGGCCCTCCCCTTCCGGCGTTGTCTGAAGGAGTCATCAAAGATCTCAGCACAGATCAATCCTATGCTTATCGTATTGCCCAAGCAATAAGATCAGGAGAAGTGCCTCAGTCATTGGCTCTCTTGGAGATTGGACCTGTCAGTCACAGCCGTTGGTTAACTACAGCTCTTTGTTTCTGCAGGATTTGGATTTCCAAACACGAATTGAAGGGCAAAGTGCTGAAGAATTTGAGGTTAATTGTTGAATATATTATTGGAGTTTATCTTCCCCAGTGGTTTAGTGTGAAACTTAATCCTATGTGGGTGGATGGGCCCAATCACCTTTTGTTTCAATTGCAGCTAGTAAGAACACAGAGGAAGGTAGTGAGGGACATCGTGTTACCTGTGGCAAGAAGGTCCGCTTGGTATGCTCGATCAGAAGCAGTTTTGCAAGCAATGCTTTGCAGTCAATGTACCAATCTCCGAACCGAGGCTGTAGAAGTCATTCTAAAGATTAGAGGAACGCTACTAGATGACGACCAGTTGGGAGACTGTTCGTTTCATTCAAGAAAAGTTCCCCCAATAAACGTCAATGCCACCAAATTGTCAGAATTGGTTGACTTGAGTTTGGAAGTCTTAGAGCCACCATTGACAACAAGTCTAACTAGCCAAGAATTGAGAAACCTTAAAGAGACTCCAATGCAGGTGCCGAAGTGGCCTTCCCACACTCAAAGTGTGGAGAGATGTGTGAAAATGGTCACAGAAGCAGCGGGCCATGTTTACAGCCACGAGAGGCGAGAAGGTTACATCAAAGCACAAATAGCAAGCAGACTACTGATGACAAGAAACCAAAGCAAAGAGAGTATGAAGGCATTGGTTACTTTCAAATAGACTACGGATAATAAAATATAATAATTTGAAACTTGAAACAGTAACATGTGTGCAAACGCTGGTTATGTTATAAATTCTCAAATATGTACATTTAAAAATCCATTTGATGTAGGTAGGACTTATTATAAAAAAAAATTTATGCCAGAATATTGTTTTGCATGCTTAAAGACTACAATAAATTGCTACCAAATTACTCGATTTTCAATTTAGCCAGTTCACCCCCTAAATTGACACACCCTAATCAGCAGTGGTATAAGCAAGTTTGCGGATGACACTAAAATAGGGCGGCAGATTAATTTAGGGCAGGATGCAAATGCACTACAGGAAGATTTAAATAAACTGCAGGAGTGGTCAGAAAAATGGTAAATGAAATTCAACACCAGCAATTGCAGCGTAATTAATATTGGAAGAACAAATACTGTCAATGTATACAGCCTTAACACCATCAACCTGGAGAAGTCGACTTGTGAAAGAGACTTAGGTGTACTTGTAAGCCCGGACCTACGGCCTAGAATACAGTGCGTTAATGTTCGAAATAAGGCAAACAGAGTATTAGGTTTTATATCTAGAAGTGTAAGTAATAAGAGTGCAGAGATCTTATTGCAACTATATCTTGCGCTAGTCAGTCCGCACCTCGATTATGCTATTCATTTCTGGTGCCCTTATTATAGAATGGATATCAATTCACTGGAGTCGGGGCAGCGAAGAATGACGAAAATGATTCCGGGACTTAGAAACCTTCCATATCAAGATAGGTTAAAGAAACTTAACTTGCATTCCGTAGATAGACGAAGAGTGCGGGGAGATATGATAGAAGTATTTAAGTGGGTGAAAGGAATCAATAAAGGAGATATAGATAAAGTTCTTATATTATCCGAACAGGATAGGAATCGTAGCAATGGATTGAAGTTGGATAAGTTTAGGTTTAGGAGGGAGATACGAAAGAACTGGTTCACAAATAAGGTTGTAGACGAGTGGAACAAGCTTAACAACTTTGAAGTAAGTGCTGGAACGCTGGAAAGTTTTAAAAGGAGGCTAGATAGATTCATGGATGATAGAGAGTGGTAGTAACTCACGAGAGGAGCTGCCATGCACAGGCCAACCGGCCTATTGCAGACTCCTTATTTCCTTATGTTCTTAAGTTCTAATCACCATGAATCTCTTGTTAGAAAATGGAGGTGGTGTTTAGAGGGTGAGTGAATCGCTTATGAGGTGTGTGTTGTCTCTACAGTAAAGTATAGTGGCTTGTAATGAATGGTATCTCCATGTCGTTTATATTATGGTTTTCCTCAACACGTGAAAGAAAAATAACAAAATATTAATATAACAACGGGAAAAAAGTCTCGAGTTTGAGTTATTTTAGTTTTTGGATATTTATGTATTTTTTTCTGTTTTATACATACATACATACATACATACACACATACATACATACACACGTCTCATCCATCTTTTCCTGATACCTAACAGGAAAATCCTCCATGCATTTCCCGTCTTATCTCATGTCCTCCCAACGGCCTCCAACCACCACTACTACAATTACTCCACTACCACCACTACTACCACCAACACTACCACCACCACCACTACTACCACCACCACTACTCCACCACCACCACCACTACTACTATTACTCCACTACCACCACCACCACCACTACTACCACCACCACTACTCCACCACCACCACCACTACTACCACCACCACCACCACTACTACTATTACTCCACTACCACCACCACCACCAC
>CAUDMG010003885.1:3047500-3070000 GCA_958450375.1 Homarus gammarus | reverse complement strand
AGAGAGAAGGAGGGTAGATAAAGCCAGTAACTGATGACTTAAGGAGAGAGAGAGAGAGAGAGAGAGAGAGAGAGAGAGAAGGAGGGTAGATAAAGCCAGTAACTGATGACTTAAGGAGAGAGAGAGAGAGAGAGAGAGAGAGAGAGAGGGTAGATAAAGCCAGTAACTGATGACTTAAGGAGGGAGAGAGAGAGAGAGAGAGAGAGAGAGAGAGAGAGAGAGAGGGTAGATAAAGCCAGTAACTGATGACTTAAGGAGAGAGAGAGAGAGAGAGAGAGAGAGAGAGAGAGAGAGAGAGAGAGAGAGAAGGAGGGTAGATAAAGCCAGTAACTGATGACTTAAGGAGAGAGAGAGAGAGAGAGAGAGAGAGAGAGAGAGAGAGAGAGAGAGATAAAGCCAGTAACTGATGACTTAAGGAGAGAGAGAGAGAGAGAGAGAGAGAGTAGATAAAGCCAGTAACTGATGACTTAAGGAGAGAGAGAGAGAGAGAGAGAGAGAGAGAGAGAGAGAGAGAGAGAGAGAGAGAGAGAGAAGGAGGGTAGATAAAGCCAGTAACTGATGACTTAAGAAGAGAGAGAGAGAGAGAGAGAGAGAGAGTAGATAAAGCCAGTAACTGATGACTTAAGGAGAGAGAGAGAGAGAGAGAGAGAGAGAGAGAGAGAGAGAGAGAGATGAACACATGTACCCTGTAAGTAGGTCGTTAATACTCCCCAGAATTACTAATTAAACTTAGACTTTGTTAATGAACCGCCATATGTACAGCTGGTCTAAGTCACCCGCACTTAATTAACAAGGTGCGGGTACACTACTCTTCCAACTAACCTAGCCTAACCTAACCCAACCTAACCCAACCGAACTTAACCTAACCTAACCTAACCCAACCTAACCCAACCTAGCCTAACCTAACCCAACCTAACCCAACCTAACCCAACCTAACCTAACCCAACCTAACCTAACCTAACCTAACCTAATCTAGCCCAACCTAACCTAACCTAACCTAACCTAGCCCAACCTAACCCAACCTAACCCAACCTAACCTAACCTAACCTAGCCCAACCTAACCCAACCTAACCCAACCTAACCTAACCTAACCCAACCCAACCTAACCCAACCTAGCCTAACCTAACCTAACCCAACCCAACCTAACCTAACCCAACCTAACCCAACCTAACCCAACCTAACCTAACCTAACCTAACCCAACCTAACCTAACATGGATGGAGGTGGACAAGTCAACGCTGTCTCCTAGTACAATGGTTCATTACTGGAGCCATTCTTGTTCGTACTGACACTCACTCAACAGACTTTCTATGACTCGTCAGACTTCGGCTTAAACCATGTATTCAGCGTTGATTTACCCGGCTGTGAATGCAATAAAAAGCCGGAAACTGATTTAACTATAATTTTTACAAGAGTATAATTTGTTCATTAGAATTCTAGACCTTCTGAAAACACGTCATTAAATAGTTCAATACATCACTATCTTATTAACGTGTCAGTACTATAACGTATAATATTTTCCTAGATAATTCTATAATAAAAAGAACAAATTATAAAACATATAAAATAAAATTATAGCGAATGGTGGTGGTGTTATGGGTTAAGTGTTCCAATACTTCCTATGACCTTCATCTCTGGAGTGGATACGAAATACAAATTAATTCTTCTCTCAGTCCCGCCATTCAGCTCTCCAAGTCAGGGGGTAATGTGGCCAACACAGTCGCCTCTCTCTTAATTATGACCAACAGACAGGGAGGGAGGGAAGTGTCTCAGTGAGGGACTTATACTGTGAGGTATGGAGGGAGGGAAGTGTCTCAGTGAGGGACTTATACTGTGAGGACTGAAGGGAGGGAAGTGTCTCAGTGAGGGACTTATACTGTGAGGACTGAAGGGACGGAAGTGTCTCAGTGAGGGACTTATACTGTGAGGACTGAAGGGGAGGGAAGTGTCTCACTGAGGGACTTATACTGTGAGGACTGAAGGGAGGGAAGTGTCTCAGTGAGGGACTTATACTGTGAGGACTGAAGGGAGGGAAGTGTCTCAGTGAGAGACTTATACTGTGAGGACTGAAGGGAGGGAAGTGTCTCACTGAGGGACTTATGCTGTGAGGACTGAAGGGAGGGAAGTGTCTCAGTGAGGGACTTATACTGTGAGGACTGAAGGGAGGGAAGTGTCTCACTGAGGGACTTATACTGTGAGGACTGAAGGGAGGGAAGTGTCTCAGTGAGGGACTTATACTGTGAGGACTGAAGGGAGGGAAGTGTCTCAGTGAGAGACTTATACTGTGAGGACTGAAGGGAGGGAAGTGTCTCAGTGAGAGACTTATACTGTGAGGACTGAAGGGACGGAAGTGTCTCAGTGAGGGACTTATACTGTGAGGACTGAAGGGACGGAAGTGTCTCAGTGAGGGACTTATACTGTGAGGACTGAAGGGAGGGAAGTGTCTCAGTGAGGGACTTATACTGTGAGGACTGAAGGGAGAGAAGTGTCTCAGTGAGGGACTTATACTCTGAGGTCTGAAGGGAGGGAAGTGTCTCAGTGAGGGACTTATACTGTGAGGACTGAAGGGGAGGGAAGTGTCTCAGTGAGGGACTTATACTGTGAGGACTGAAGGGACGGAAGTGTCTCAGTGAGGGACTTATACTGTGAGGACTGAAGGGAGGGAAGTGTCTTAGTTCCCTTAAACAACCCCTCTAGCTTCCCTAGGCCTTCAGCTCCCCCAAGCCTTCAGCTCCCCTACGCCTCCCCCCCCCCCCCCCAGCTCCCTCAGGCCCCCAGCTCCCCCAGGCCCCCAACCTCACTCTAAACTTTTCCCACACAAGTTTGTATAAGGCAACGAGGGGCTGAGAACGACACTGTTTATTGTTTAGGTTTTAACATTGTCACCCCCCCCCCCCCCAGTGCTGACGTGTCTTAAGTGCTGAGACGTAGCAAGTGCTGATATGTAGCAAGTGTTCACGTGCTGGCCAGATATAGTCAATTTAACTTAGGTACAAAAATTGGTATTCTTATGAGGTCTAACCATTAATTTACTGTAAATCTGTACCTAACCTAACCTAACCTAACCTAACCTAAGCTAAGCTAACCTAAGCTAACCTAACCTAACCTAAGCTAAGCTAAGCTAACCTAACCATTAATTTACTGTAAATCTGTACCTAACCTAACCTAACCTAACCTAACCTAAGCTAACCTAACCTAAGCTAAGCTAACCTAAGCTAACCTAACCTAACCTAACCTAACCTATACCATCGTCATTATTATAAGAGATGTTATTAGTGGTGAGGAGGAAAACACCAATTACTACTGCTAATACACGACAGGTCCAGGAGGGTCGCTAGTTAGTCCGCACCTGTCGCTATCCTTAATGACCATCGCTCCCTGGGCACTAATCGTCACACCTGTCTTCATATTCTCTAATTACCATATAATTATTATGTTTATTTGTTTGTTTCTTGGTAATTTTTTTTTAATTTGAAGGAAATTAGTTAACTGATATGAATATGTATTATTATTATTATTATTATTATTATTATTATTAGTATTATTATTATATAGAGGTTTTACTGTGATGAATAAGACAGCGGTAGGGACGGTAGATGACAGACAGACAGACAGACAGACAGACAGACAGACAGACACACAGACAGACACACAGGTGGTTGTAAGTGAATTTTTTAATTACCAGAGTGTGTTCATAGCCCCAAGAGTCAAGACAATGTGATTGAAGCATGACGCAAACACGTATGATAATGGATGAATATACACAATGATCCGCGTTAATACATAACTATTGAAGTATACAGTTGCACAAGTGTACAGTTGCTCAAGTAGACAGTTGCTCAAGTATACAGTTGCTCAAGTATACAGTTGCACAAGTATACAGTTGCTCAAGTATACAGTTGCACAAGTATACAGTTGCTCAAGTATACAGTTGCTCAAGTATACAGTTGCTCAAGTAGACAGTTGCACAAGTAGACAGTTGCACAAGTATACAGTTGCTCAAGTATACAGTTGCTCAAGTATACAGTTGCTCAAGTAGACAGTTGCACAAGTAGACAGTTGCTCATTTTACGTAACTCGGAAAAAACTGACAATAATTCGGACTTTCTAGAATATTTGTGTCAGATCAAAGAGACTGAAATGTAGAAACCTTTTTAGTAGGAAAATATTACATGTTTGTTAAGCTTCTTAACGAGTCCTTTATGTCCGCTATGACTGAGATACCACACCCCGACCCCCCCCCCTCTCTCTCTCTCTCTCTCTCTCTCTCTCTCTCTCTCTTTCTCTCGCTCTCTCCCCCTGTACACTCACTCCATTATTCAGACACAAGGCCTTGCCACCTTCAGCACCATTGTTTGCTAAGATGGTGTTGGCCTGCTGACTCAATGTACAGGGGCTTGGTGTGTGGGTGGGTGTGTGTATGTGTGTGTGTGGGTGTGTGTGTGTGTGTGTGTGTGTGTGTGTGTGTGTGTGTGTGTGTTTCCCCTGGTTTTCCCTCCTTTGATATCTTGTACACACTCGGCCTCTCTCTGTGTCTTCCTAAGTAACTATTCCCTTTCAGTACGTCTGGTTGGAGATCACTGAGTGTTGCTGGTGGAAATATTGAAGGAATTTGATGCTGTTTGTAGTATTGTAGGATATGGGACTTGCTACTTTCCCCACCTTCTCTACCTTCTCTACCTTCTCTACCTTCCCTACCTTCTCTACATTCCCTACCTTCGCTACCTTCTCTACCTTCTCTACCTTCTCTACATTCCCTACCTTCTCTACCTTCTCTACCTTCCCTACCTTCTCTACCTTCCCTACCTTCTCTTCCTTCCCTACCTTCCTTACCTTCTTTATGCAATGGCCCTTGTTTCATAAACAGAAGAATTATATAAATGGGTTAATTACATTTGATTTATATACTGATTCATCCCCTGTAACTTTCCACTAGCTATGAGGTGACATGTTCAGTGCACGTGATAGGGTGTGCCCACGGGAAGCTGCGTCATATTATGCTGAGTTCAGGCATTAAGTAGCCGGCTTTCTGGCCACCCAAAGCAGGCAGTAGTTTGATATCCTTGACTAGATGAAGACGTTATTTGAGAGCCGTCGTGGATGGCTCCGTCTTCCCTCGAGGGAGGACGACGTGCCTATTCCGTTCTCCCTCGATGGGTCACTACTCATAGCAGTCAAACTCATAATCTTACATCAAACGGACGTGATTAAACGGTCTATTTACATAGCTGCAGTCCTCTCCCTTCACACTCATGAATAGTGGAAGTTACGGTTGATCTACACCCAGGAATTATAGAAACAATACTTTTTTTTAATAAAAGCAGGAACTACAATTGGGTTTTGCTACTCTTACCCAATATAATATATGTCTAGGCCCATATGCTTTGTGGCCAGAACATCTACCTTCTATACCTTCTCTACCATCGCTTCCTTCGCTACCTTTCCTACCTTCTCTACCTTCTCTACCTTCCCTACCTTTGCTACCTTCCCTACTGTAGGTTATGTATCTATACTACTGTGCCGAGTAGCATCCTTGTAAATAAGCTACTGTGCCGAGTAGCATTTATATATGTAATTAAGTGGCAACACTACACGTGTTATGTGGCAACATTGCCCGGAGGCTCCCATATGGCAAGGCAGTCTCAGTCTGACTCCATGCTTCGTGCGAGGCACACGTTAGTCACCACTTGTATTTTTCCTATCCGTTAATAAATGGACTTCAGTGTTACCTGGTGTTTCCCTACCCATCACTGCCTTCTTCAGGGAACACTTGGAACCTTCACCTACCTTCTCTACCTTCGCTACCTTCCGTAACTTCTCTACCTTCTCTACTTCTCTACCTTCTCTACCTTCTCTACCTTCCCTACCTTCTCTACCTTCTCTACTTCTCTACCTTCTCTACCTTCTCTACCTTCCCTACCTTCTCTACCTTCTCTACCTTCTCTACCTTCTTCCTTACCTTCCTTACCTTCTCTACCTTCTCTACCTTCTCTACCTTCTTCCTTACCTTCTCTACCTTCTCTACCTTCTCTACCTTCTTCCTTACCTTCTCTACCTTCTCTACCTTCTCTACCTTCCTTACCTTCTCTACCTTCTCTACCTTCTCTACCTTCTCTGCCTTCTCTACCTTCCCTACCTTCCCTACCTTCCCTACCTTCTCTACCTTCTCTACCTTCCTTACCTTCTCTGCCTTCTCTACCTTCTCTACCTTCCCTACCTTCCCTACCTTCCCTACCTTCTCTACTTCTCTACCTTCTCTACCTTCCCTACCTTCTCTACCTTCTCTACCTTCTCTACCTTCTTCCTTACCTTCCTTACCTTCTCTACCTTCTCTACCTTCTCTACCTTCTTCCTTACCTTCTCTACATTCTCTACCTTCTCTACCTTCTATACCTTCTTCCTTACCTTCTCTACCTTCTCTACCTTCTCTACCTTCCCTACCTTCTCTACCTTCCCTACCTTCCCCACCTTCTCTACCTTCTCTACCTTCCCTACCTTCTCTACCTTCCCTACCTTCTCTACCTTCTCTACCTTCCCTACCTTCTCTACCTTCCCTACCTTCCCCACCTTCTCTACCTTCCCTACCTTCTCTACCTTCCCTACCTTCCCCACCTTCTCTACCTTCCCTACCTTCTCTACCTTCTTCCTTACCTTCTCTACCTTCCCTACCTTCCCTACCTTCCCTACCTTCCCTACCTTCCCTACCTTCCCTACCTTCTCTACCTTCCCTACCTTCTCTACCTTCTCTACCTTCCCTACCTTCTCTACCTTCCCTACCTTCTCTACCTTCTTCCTTACCTTCTCTACCTTCCCTACCTTCTCTACCTTCCCTACCTTCCCTACCTTCTCTACCTTCCCTACCTTCCCTACCTTCCCTACCTTCTCTACCTTCTCTACCTTCTCTACCTTCTCTACCTTCTCTACCTTCTCTACCTTCTCAACCTTCCCTACCTTCTCTACCTTCTCAACCTTCCCTACCTTCTCTACCTTCTCTACCTTCTCTACCTTCCATACCTTCTCTACCTTCTCTACCTTCCCTACCTTCTCTACCTTCTCTACCTTCCCTACCTTCTCTACCTTCTCTACCTTCCCTACCTTCCCCACCTTCTCTACCTTCTCTACCTTCTCTACCTTCTCTACCTTCCCTACCTTCTCTACCTTCTCTACCTTCCCTACCTTCTCTACCTTCTCTTCCTTCTCTACCTTCTCTACCTTCTCTACCTTCTCTACCTTCTCTACCTTCCCTACCTTCTCTACCTTCTCTACCTTCCCTACCTTCTCTACCTTCTCTACCTTCTCTACCTTCCCTACCTTCCCTACCTTCTCTACCTTCTTCCTTACCTTCTCTACCTTCTCTACCTTCTTCCTTACCTTCTCTACCTTCTCTACCTTCCCTACCTTCTCTACCTTCCCTACCTTCTCTACCTTCTCTACCTTCTCTACCTTCTCTACCTTCTCTACCTTCCCTACCTTCCCTACCTTCTCTACCTTCTCTACCTTCCCTACCTTCTCTACCTTCTCTACCTTCTCTACCTTCTCTACCTTCCCTACCTTCTCTACCTTCCCTACCTTCTCTACCTTCCCTACCTTCTCTACCTTCTCTACCTTCCTTACCTTCTCTACCTTCTCTACCTTCTCTACCTTCTCTACCTTCCCTCCCTTCTCTACCTTCCCCACCTTCTCTACCTTCTCTACCTTCTCTACCTTCCCTACCTTCTCTACCTTCTCTACCTTCCCTACCTTCTCTACCTTCTCTACCTTCCCTACCTTCCCTACCTTCCCCACCTTCTCTACCTTCTCTACCTTCCCTACCTTCTCTACCTTCTCTACCTTCCCTACCTTCCCTACCTTCTCTACCTTCCCTACCTTCTCTACCTTCTCTACCTTCTCTACCTTCCCTACCTTCCCTACCTTCTCTACCTTCCCTACCTTCTCTACCTTCCCTACCTTCCCTACCTTCCCTACCTTCTCTACCTTCCCTACCTTCTCTACCTTCCCTACCTTCTCTACCTTCTCTGCCTTCCCCACCTTCTCTACCTTCTCTACCTTCTCTACCTTCCCTACCTTCTCTACCTTCCCTACCTTCTCTACCTTCTCTACCTTCCTTACCTTCTCTACCTTCTCTACCTTCCCCACCTTCCCCACCTTCTCTACCTTCTCTACCTTCTCTACCTTCCCCACCTTCCCTACCTTCTACCTTCTCTACCTTCCCTACCTTCTCTACCTTCCCTACCTTCTCTACCTTCCCTACCTTCTCTACCTTCTCTACCTTCTCTACCTTCCCTACCTTCCCTACCTTCTCTACCTTCCCTACCTTCCCTACCTTCTCTACCTTCCCTACCTTCCCTACCTTCTCTACCTTCCCTACCTTCTCTACCTTCCTTACCTTCTCTACCTTCTCTACCTTCTCTACCTTCCATACCTTCTCTACCTTCTCTACCTTCTCTACCTTCCCTACCTTCTCTACCTTCTCTACCTTCCCTCTACCTTCTCTACCTTCTCTACCTTCTCTACCTTCTCTACCTTCCCCACCTTCTCTACCTTCTCTACCTTCTCTACCTTCTCAACCTTCTCTACCTTCCCTACCTTCTCTACCTTCCCCACCTTCTCTACCTTCTCTACCTTCTCTACCTTCCCTACCTTCCTTACCTTCCTTACCTTCTCTACCTTCTCTGCCTACTCTACCTTCCCTACCTTCTCTACCTTCCTTACCTTCCCTACCTTCTCTACCCTCTCTACCTTCTCTACCTTCTCTGCCTTCCTTACCTTCCTTACCTTCTCTACCTTCTCTACCTTCCCTACCTTCTCTACCTTCCCTACCTTCTCTACCTTCTCTACCTTCTCTACCTTCTCTACCTTCTCTACCTTCCTACCTTCTCTACCTTCCCCACCTTCTCTACCTTCTCTACCTTCTCTACCTTCCCTACCTTCCTTACCTTCCTTACCTTCTCTACCTTCTCTGCCTACTCTACCTTCCCCACCTTCTCTACCTTCTCTACCTTCCCTACCTTCCCCACCTTCTCTACCTTCTCTACCTTCTCTATCTTCTTCTCTACCTTCTCTACCTTCCCCACCTTCTCTACCTTCTCTACCATCTCTACCTTCTCTACCTTCCCTACCTTCCCTACCTTCCCTACCTTCTCTACCTTCCCTACCTTCTCTACCTTCCCTACCTTCCCCACCTTCTCTACCTTCTCTACCTTCTCTACCTTCCCTACCTTCTCTACCTTCTCTACCTTCCTACCTTCCCCACCTTCTCTACCTTCCCCACCTTCTCTACCTTCTCTACCTTCCCTACCTTCCCCACCTTCTCTACCTTCTCTACCTTCTCTACCTTCTCTACCATCTCTACCTTCTCTACCTTCCCTACCTTCTCTACCTTCTCTACCTTCTCTACCTTCCCTACCTTCTCTACCTTCCCTACCTTCTCTACCTTCCCCACCTTCTCTACCTTCCCTACCTTCTCTACCTTCCCTACCTTCCCCACCTTCTCTACCTTCTCTACCTTCCCTACCTTCTCTACCTTCCCTACCTTCCCCACCTTCTCTACCTTCCCTACCTTCTCTACCTTCTCTACCTTCCCTACCTTCTCTACCTTCCCCACCTTCCCCACCTTCTCTACCTTCTCTACCTTCCCCACCTTCTCTACCTTCCCCACCTTCTCTACCTTCTCTACCTTCTCTACCTTCCCTACCTTCTCTACCTTCTTCCTTACCTTCTCTACCTTCTCTACCTTCTCTACCTTCCCTACCTTCTCTACCTTCTCTACCTTCTTCCTTACCTTCTCTACCTTCTCTACCTTCTCTACCTTCCCTACCTTCTCTACCTTCTCTACCTTCTTCCTTACCTTCTCTACTTTCTCTACCTTCTCTACCTTCCCTACCTTCTCTACCTTCTCTACCTTCCCCACCTTCTCTACTTTCTCTACCTTCTCTACCTTCCCTACCTTCTCTACCTTCTTCCTTACCTTCTCTACCTTCTCTACCTTCTCTACCTTCCCTACCTTCTCTACCTTCTCTACCTTCTTCCTTACCTTCTCTACCTTCTCTACCTTCCCTACCTTCTCTACCTTCTCTACCTTCTTCCTTACCTTCTCTACCTTCTCTACCTTCTCTACCTTCCCTACCTTCTCTACCTTCCCTACCTTCTCTACCTTCCCTACCTACTCAACCTTCTCTACCTTCTCTACCTTCTCTACCTTCCCTACCTTCTCTACCTTCCTACCTCTCACCTTCTCTACCTTCTCTACCTTCTCTGCCTTCTCTACCTTCTCTACCTTCTCTACCTTCCCTACCTTCTCTACCTTCTCTACCTTCCCTACCTTCTCTACCTTCCCTACCTTCTCTACCTTCTTTACCTTCCCTACCTCCTTACCTCCTACCTTCTCTACCTTCCCTACCTTCTCTACCTTCCCTACCTCCTTACCTCCTACCTTCTCTACCTTCTCTGCCTACTCTACCTTCCCTACCTTCTCTACCTTCCTTACCTTCCCTACCTTCTCTACCCTCTCTACCTTCTCTACCTTCTCTGCCTTCCTTACCTTCCTTACCTTCTCTACCTTCTCAACCTTCTCTACCTTCTCTACCTTCTCTACCTTCTCTGCCTTCTCTACCTACCCTACCTTCTCTACCTTCTCTACCTTCTCTACCTTCCCCACCTTCTCTACCTTCCCTACCTTCTCTACCTTCTCTACCTTCTCTACCTTCTCTACCTTCTCTACCTTCTCTGCCTTCCCCACCTCTCACCTTCCCTCTCTACCTTCTCTACTCTACCTTCTTCCTACCTTCTCTACCTTCTCTACCTTCTCTACCTTCCCCACCTTCTCTACCTTCACTACCTTCTCTGCCCTCTACCTCTCCTTACCTTCTCTACCTCTCTACCTTCTCTACCTTCCCTACCTTCTCTACCTTCTCTACCTTCTCTACCTTCTCTACCTTCTCTGCCTTCTCTACCTTCTTCCTTACCTTCTGTACCTTCACCTACCTTCCCTACCTTCTCTACCTTCCCTACCTTCTCTACCTTCTCTACCTTCCTTACCTTCTCTACCTTCTCTACCTTCCTACCTTCTCTACCTTCCCTACCTTCCCTACCTTCTCTACCTTCTCTACCTTCCCTACCTTCCCTACCTTCTCTACCTTCCCTACCTTCTCTACCTTCTCTACCTTCTCAACCTTCCCTACCTTCTCTACCTTCTTCCTACCTTCTCTACTTTCTCTACCTTCTCTACCTTCCCTACCTTCTCTACCTTCTCTACCTTCCCCACCTTCTCTACTTTCTCTACCTTCTCTACCTTCCCTACCTTCTCTACCTTCTTCCTTACCTTCTCTACCTTCTCTACCTTCTCTACCTTCCCTACCTTCTCTACCTTCTCTACCTTCTTCCTTACCTTCTCTACCTTCTCTACCTTCCCTACCTTCTCTACCTTCTCTACCTTCTTCCTTACCTTCTCTACCTTCTCTACCTTCTCTACCTTCTCTACCTTCTCTACCTTCCCTACCTTCTCTACCTTCTCTACCTTCTCTACCTTCTCTACCTTCTCTACCTTCCCTACCTTCTCTACCTTCCCTACCTTCTCTACCTTCTCTACCTTCTCTACCTTCTCTACCTTCTCCTACCTTCTCTACCTTCCCTACCTTCTCAACCTTCTCTACCTTCTCTACCTTCTCTACCTTCCCTACCTTCTCTACCTTCCCTACCTTCTCTACCTTCCCTACCTTCTCAACCTTCTCTACCTTCTCTACCTTCTCTACCTTCTTCCTTACCTTCTCTACCTTCCCTACCTTCTCAACCTTCTCTACCTTCTCTACCTTCTCTACCTTCTCTACCTTCTTCCTTACCTTCTCTACCTTCTCTACCTTCCCTACCTTCTCTACCTTCCCTACCTTCTCTACCTTCTTTACCTTCCCTACCTTCCTTACCTTCCTTACCTTCTCTACCTTCTCTACCTTCCTTACCTTCCTTACCTTCTCTACCTTCTCTGCCTTCTCTACCTTCCCTACCTTCCCTACCTTCCTTACCTTCTCTACCTTCTCTACCTTCTCTACCATCTCTGCCTTCCTTACCTTCCTTACCTTCTCTACCTTCTCAACCTTCTCTACCTTCTCTACCTTCTCTACCTTCTCTGCCTTCTCTACCTTCCCTACCTTCTCTACCTTCTCTACCTTCCCTACCTTCTCTACCTTCTCTACCTTCTCTACCTTCCCCACCTTCTCTACCTTCCCTACCTTCTCTACCTTCTCTACCTTCTCTACCTTCTCTGCCTTCCCCACCTTCTCAACCTTCCCCACCTTCTCTACCTTCTCTACCTTCTCTACCTTCTTCCTTACCTTCTCTACCTTCTCTACCTTCCCCACCTTCTCTACCTTCCCTACCTTCTCTGCCTTCTCTACCTTCTTCCTTACCTTCTCTACCTTCTCTACCTTCTCTACCTTCTCTACCTTCCCTACCTTCTCAACCTTCTCTACCTTCTCTACCTTCTCTACCTTCTCTACCTTCTCTGCCTTCTCTACCTTCTCCTACCTTCTCTACCTTCTCTACCTTCCCTACCTTCTCTACCTTCCCTACCTTCTCTACCTTCTCTACCTTCCTTACCTTCTCTACCTTCTCTACCTTCTCTACCTTCCTTACGTTCTCTACCTTCCCTACCTTCCCTACCTTTTCTACCTTCCCTACCTTCTCTACCTTCTCTACCTTCCCTACCTTCCCTACCTTCTCTACCTTCCCTACCTTCTCTACCTTCTCTACCTTCTCAACCTTCTCTACCTTCTCTACCTTCTCTACCTTCTCAACCTTCTCTACCTTCTCTACCTTCTCTACCTTCTCTACCTTCTCTACCTTCTCTACCTTCTCTGCCTTCTCTACCTTCTTCCTTACCTTTTCTACCTTCTCTACCTTCTCTACCTTCCCCACCTTCTCTACCTTCCCTACCTTCTCTGCCTTCTCTACCTTCTTCCTTACCTTCTCTACCTTCTCTACCTTCTCTACCTTCTCTACCTTCTCTGCCTTCTCTACCTTCCCCACCTTCTCTACCTTCCCTACCTTCTCAACCTTCTCTACCTTCTCTACCTTCTCTGCCTTCTCTACCTTCTCTGCCTTCTCTACCTTCTCTGCCTTCTCTACCTTCTCTGCCTTCTCTGCCTTCTCTACCTTCCCTACCTTCTCTACCTTCTCTACCTTCCCTACCTTCTCAACCTTCTCTTCCTTCTCAACCTTCTCTACCTTCCCTACCTTCTCTACCTTCTCTACCTTCTCTGCCTTCCCCACCTTCTCAACCTTCTCTACCTTCTCTACCTTCTCTACCTTCTCTACCTTCTTCCTTACCTTCTCTACCTTCTCTACCTTCTCTACCTTCCCCACCTTCTCTACCTTCCCTACCTTCTCTGCCTTCTCTACCTTCTTCCTTACCTTCTCTACCTTCTCTACCTTCTCTACCTTCTCTACCTTCCCTACCTTCTCAACCTTCTCTACCTTCTCTACCTTCTCTACCTTCTCTGCCTTCTCTACCTTCTTCTACCTTCTCTACCTTCTCTACCTTCCCTACCTTCTCTACCTTCTCTACCTTCCTTACCTTCTCTACCTTCTCTACCTTCTCTACCTTCCTACGTTCTCTACCTTCCCTACCTTCCCTACCTTTTCTACCTTCCCTACCTTCTCTACCTTCTCTACCTTCCCTACCTTCCCTACCTTCTCTACCTTCCCTACCTTCTCTACCTTCTCAACCTTCTCTACCTTCTCTACCTTCTCAACCTTCTCTACCTTCTCTACCTTCTCAACGTTCTCTACCTTCTCTACCTTCTCTACCTTCTCTACCTTCTCTGCCTTCTCTACCTTCTTCCTTACCTTTTCTACCTTCTCCACCTTCTCTACCTTCCCTACCTTCTCTGCCTTCTCTACCTTCTTCCTTACCTTCTCTACCTTCTCTACCTTCTCTACCTTCTCTACCTTCTCTACCTTCTCTACCTTCTCTGCCTTCTCTACCTTCCCCACCTTCTCTACCTTCCCTACCTTCTCAACCTTCTCTACCTTCTCTACCTTCTCTACCTTCTCTGCCTTCTCTACCTTCTCTGCCTTCTCTACCTTCTCTGCCTTCTCTACCTTCTCTACCTTCTCTACCTTCCCTACCTTCTCACTCTCTACCTTCTCACCTTCTCTACCTTCCCTACCTTCCTCTACCTTCTCTACCTTCTCTACCTTCTCTAACTTCCCACCTTCTCTACTTCCCTACCTTCCTCTACTTCTCTACCTTCTCTACCTTCCTCTCTACCTCTCTGCCTCTCTACCTTCCCTCTACCTTCTCTACCTTCTCTACCTCCTACCTTCTCCTCCTACCTTCTCTACATTCTCTGCCTTCTCTACCTTCCCTACCTTCCCCACCTTCTCTACCTTCTCTACCTTCTCTACCTTCTCTACCTTCTCTACCTTCTCTGCCTTCTCTACCTTCTCTACCTTCCCTACCTTCTCTACCTTCTCTACCTTCTCTACCTTCTCTACCTTCTCTACCTTCTCTACCTTCTCTACCTTCCCTACCTTCTCTACCTTCCCTACCTTCTCTACCTTCACTACCTTCTCTACCTTCCCTACCTTCTCTACCTTCTCTAACTTCCCTACCTTCTCTACCTTCTCTACCTTCTCACCCTTCTCTACCTTCTCTACCTTCCTTACCTTCTCTACCTTCCTTACCTTCTCTACCTTCTCTACCTTCTCTACCTTCCTACCTTCTCTACCTTCTCTACCTTCTCTACCTTCTCTACCTTCCCTACCTTCTCTACCTTCTCTACCTTCCTTACCTTCTCTACCTTCCTACCTTCTCTACCTTCCCTACCTTCTCTACCTTCCCTACCTTCTCTACCCTCTCTACCTTCCCTACCTTCTCTACCTTCCCTACCTTCTCTACCTTCTCTACCTTCTCTACCTTCCCTACCTTCCTTACCTTCTCTACCTTCCCTACCTTCTCTACCTTCCCTACCTTCTCTACCTTCTCTACCTTCTCTACCTTCCCTACCTTCTCTACCTTCCCTACCTTCTCTACCTTCCCTACCTTCTCTACCTTCCCTACCCTCTCTACCTTCTCTACCTTCCCTACCTTCCCTACCTTCTCTACCTTCCCTACCTTCTCTACCTTCCCTACCTTCTCTACCTTCCCTACCCTCTCTACCTTCTCTACCTTCTCTACCTTCCCTACCTTCTCTACCTTCCCTACCTTCCCTACCTTCTCTACCTTCTCTACCTTCCCTACCTTCTCAACCTTCTCTACCTTCTCTACCTTCTCTGCCTTCTCTGCCTTCTCTACCTTCTCTACCTTCTCTGCCTTCTCTACCTTCTCTACCTTCTCTTCTCTACCTTCCCAACCTTCTCTACCTTCTCTACCTTCTCAACCTTCTCTACCTTCTCTACCTTCTCTACCTTCCCTACCTTCTCTACCTTCCTTACCTTCTCTACCTTCCCTACCTTCTCTACCTTCTCTACCTTCTCAACCTTCTCTACCTTCTCTACCTTCTCTGCCTTCTCTGCCTTCTCTACCTTCTCTGCCTTCTCTACCTTCTCTACCTTCTCTGCCTTCTCTACCTTCCCTACCTTCTCAACCTTCTCTACCTTCTCTACTTTCTCTACCTTCCCTACCTTCTCTACCTTCTCTACCTTCCTACCTTCTCTACCTTCTCTACCTTCTCTACCTTCTCTACCTTCCTTACCTTCTCTACCTTCCCTACCTTCTCTACCTTCCCTACCTTCTCTACCTTCCCTACCTTCCCTACCTTCCTTACCTTCTCCACCTTCTCTACCTTCTCAACCTTCTCTACCTTCTCTACCTTCCTTACCTTCTCTACCTTCTCTACCTTCTCTACCTTCCTTACCTTCTCTACCTTCCCTACCTTCTCTACCTTCTCTACCTTCCCTACCTTCTCTACCTTCTCTACCTTCTACCTTCTCTACCTTCCCTACCTTCTCTACCTTCCCTACCTTCTCTACCTTCCTTACCTTCTCTACCTTCCCTACCTTCTCTACCTTCTCAACCTTCTCTACCTTCTCTACCTTCTCTGCCTTCTCTACCTTCTCTACCTTCTCTGCCTTCTCTACCTTCTCTACCTTCTCTGCCTTCTCTACCTTCCCTACCTTCTCAACCTTCTCTACCTTCTCTACCTTCTCTACCTTCTCTACCTTCCTTACCTTCCCTACCTTCTCTACCTTCTCTACCTTCTCTACCTTCCTTACCTTCTCTACCTTCCCTACCTTCTCTACCTTCCCTACCTTCTCTACCTTCCCTACCTTCCCTACCTTCCTTACCTTCTCTACCTTCTCTACCTTCTCTACCTTCTCTACCTTCCTTACCTTCTCTACCTTCTCTACCTTCTCTACCTTCTCTACCTTCTCTACCTTCCTTACCTTCTCTACCTTCCTTACCTTCTCTACCTTCCCTACCTTCTCTACCTTCCCTACCTTCCCTACCTTCTCTACCTTCCCTACCTTCTCTACCTTCCCTACCTTCCCTACCTTCTCTACCTTCCCTACCTTCGCTACCTTCTCTACCTTCCCTACCTTCTCTACCTTCCCTACCTTCTCTACCTTCCCTACCTTCTCTACCTTCCCTCCCTTCTCTACCTTCCCTACCCTCTCTACCTTCTCTACCTTCCCTACCTTCTCTACCTTCTCTACCTTCCCTACCTTCCTTACCTTCTCTACCTTCCCTACCTTCTCTACCTTCTCTACCTTCTCAACCTTCTCTACCTTCTCTACCTTCTCAACCTTCTCTACCTTCCCTACCTTCCCTACCTTCTCTACCTTCTCTACCTTCCCTACCTTCTCTACCTTCCCTACCTTCCCTACCTTCTCTACCTTCCCTACCCTCTCTACCTTCTCTACCTTCCCTACCCTCTCTACCTTCTCTACCTTCCCTACCCTCTCTACCTTCTCTACCTTCCCTACCTTCTCTACCTTCTCTACCTTCTTCCATTCCTTCTCTTCCTTCTCTACCTTCCCTACCTTCCCTACCCTCTCTACCTTCTCTACCTTCTTCCCTTCCTTCTCTTCCTTCTCTACCTTCTTCCCTTCCTTCTCTACCTTCCCTACCTTCCACAACTACACTGACTATACAGTATACTCGTATATATTTAGGACTGTAGGTGTTGTATATATTTGCTATACTGTTAAGTGTTTTCCAGATAGTGTTGGTGTAAAGTGTTGCCAGTTAGTGTTGGTGTAAAGTGTTGCCAGATAGTGTTGGTGTAAAGTGTTGCCAGATAGTGTTGGTGTAAAGTGTTGCCAGATAGTGTTGGTGTAAAGTGTTGCCAGAGAGTGTTGGTGTAGAGTGTTGCCAGAGAGTGTTGGTGTAGAGTGTTGCCAGAGAGTGTTGGTGTAGAGTGTTGCCAGATAGTGTTGGTGTAGAGTGTTGCCAGATAGTGTTGGTGTAGAGTGTTGCCAGATAGTGTTGGTGAGAAGTGTTGCCAGATAGTGTTGGTGTAGAGTGTTGCCAGAGAGTGTTGGTGTAGTGTTGCCAGATAGTGTTGGTGACAAGTGTTGCCAGATAGTGTTGGTGTAAGTTTTTGCCAGATAGTGTTGGTGTGAAGTGTTGCCAGATAGTGTTGGTGAGAAGTGTTACCAGATAGTGTTGGTGAGAAGTGTTGCCTGATAGTGTTGGTGAGAAGTGTTGCCAGATAGTGTTGGTGAGAAGTGTTGCCAGATAGTGTTGCCGGAAAACCAGCTTTTTCAAGTGAGACAGGTTGTATGAGTATGGAAACACAGAAGAAGGCAGAGCATCCCACAGTTTGGCTGTGTGAGGAAAGAAGGAGGTACTATAACGGGTTATTCTCGTGTGACCGACATCCACAGAGAGACGGTGGGCACCGCGGGCAAGACGTGTGTTACTAACCCACGGCCTTGCCGGCGGTACACAGGATGCCAAATCCACCGAACATTGCCCGTTAAAGTACCTGTAAAAGAGTGAGAGTGAAGCAACATTGCGACGAAGAGAAAGGGAAGAAAGATTATCAACTAAAGGAGGAGAGTCAATAAGACGAATGCCTTTGATTCTACCCTATCTAACAGTTGGACAGAAGAAGAGCCACCCCAGATATGAAAGCAGTACTCCAAGTTAGGACGGGTGAATCCCTTATATACTTGAAGCAACTGTTCAGGAGTGAAGTAGCTACGGCATCTGTGCAGCATTCCCAGCTTTGGGGAGGCAGCTTTAGCAATGTTGAGGCTGTGTGACTTCCATGACATATTAGAGGAAATGGTGAGGCCTAGCATATCAACTTTAGAATTTGGCAGAATGATAGTCTCCTGAAATATGATTGGTGGGAGATCATCTAATTTGGAAAGTGTAATTGGTAAATACTGAGTTTTATTACTATTGAATTTAACCAAGTTTCTACCTCCCCATTCGGAGATGCTGCACAGATCCGCATTGATAGATGAAATGATATCAGCTCTAGAAACAGATCTAGTTAGAAAGTTAGGAGGAAGGGAAAAATGTGAAGAAGAGTGAAGAGTAGAATCATCAGCAATACGTTTAATATGTTGCAAAAATCGTCTCATATGTTGCAAGAATCGTCCCATATGTTGCAAGAATCGTCTCCTATGGTGCAAGAATCGTCTCATATGTTGAAATACGTCTCATATGTTGCAATAATCGTCCCATATGTTGCAAGACTCGTCTCATATGTTGCAATAATCATCCCATATGTTGCAAGAATCGTCTCATATGTTGCAAGAATCATCCCATATGTTGCAAGAGTCGTCTCATATGTTGCAAGAATCATCTCATATGTTGCAAGAATCATCTCATATGTTGCAAGAATCGTCTCATATGTTGAAATACGTCTCATATGCTGCAAGAATCGTCTCATATGTTGCAAGAATCACATCGCTTCAATTTAACGAAGGAAATATTGCATAGAACATAACTAAATCCCAAACTGAATATTACTGCTATTATCCTGAAGCTGTGTGTATCGTCACCATTACAGTTGATGCAAAGTGTTATTGTTATTACTTATCATTAAACGAGGCTTAAAGAGATCTCTGTGTTACCTTCTGTGTGACGAGGAAGAGTAGTATTACGTTTAACAGGTGTACCAGGTGTATAGATAGGTGACATAACATTCAGGTGTAAAACAAATAATGTAAATTTCTCCTAAACATCTATTATTTAATTATATAATTAATTTATCTATTTCACTTTTTATCGTATTTTTTCTATATTCTCGTACATGAATTAATCTTTTAAAATACCGATAACGTATTTTTTTGGTTGTAACTCCAAAACATACACATTATATTAAATAATTCTTCATTATTATTTGTTAGTAATTTGAGCTTTATTAACGAGTGACAAATTTTCACAACATATCAAAGACTTAGCCTCAGGTTGACTCATTCTTCATCACATTGCAGTTTTCATTTGTTAAGACTCTTGTGGGTTAATACTCATGGAGCCGGATAAGTTAGCGTGAAGACTTGTACTGGTGTGATGTGTGGGTGGATAGGTTAGCGTGAAGACTTGTACTGGTGTGATGTGTGAGGTGGATAGGTTAGCGTGAAGACTTGTAGTGGTGTGATGTGTGAGCTGGATAGGTTAGCGTGGAGACTTGTACTGGTGTGATGTGTGAGGTGGATAGGTTAGCGTGAAGACTTGTGGTGGTGTGATGTGTGAGCTGGATAAGTTAGCGTGAAGTCTTGTGGTGGTGTGATGTGTGAGCTGGATAGGTTAGCGTGGAGACTTGTAGTGGTGTGATGTGTGAGCTGGATAGGTTAGCGTGAAGACTTGTAGTGGTGTGATGTGTGAGCCGGATAGATTAGCGTGGAGACTTGTAGTGGTGTGATGTGTGAGCCGGATAGATTATAGGGAGAAGAATTATAGACTTGGGTGTGTGCTATAATGGTCTTGATATGATACCACTGGCACTAACCGCATCGTAAACAAGATAACCGTAAACAAGATAACAAAATAATATAATCATTAACAAAATCATAAACAAGATAATCGTAAACAGTACAACCGTAAACAAGATAACCGTAAACAAGATAACTGTAAACAAGATAACTGTAAACAAGATAACAAAATAATATAATCATTAACAAAATCATAAACAAGATAACCGTAAACAAGATAACTGTAAACAAGATAACCGTAAACAAGATAACTGTAAACAAGATAACCGTAAACAAGATAACTGTAAACATGATAACTGTAAACAAGATAACTGTAAACAAGAAAACCGTAAACAAGATAACTGCAAACAAGAAAACTGTAAACTAGATAACTGTAACCATGATAACTGTAAACAAGATAACCGCAAACAAGATAACTGTAAACAAGATAACCATAAACAAAATTATCATAAACAAGATAAACACTGAGAAACATTTATATACAGGATATAGACAAGATACAATTTGGTGCTGTGTTGGAGGCGTCATCAACACAACACTGACTTAACACTATCTCTTCATTAAGCTCCTGGAGCCTTATAGTCTCTGGGTGTTGGAGGCGTCATCAACACAACACTGACTTAACACAATCTCTTCATTAAGCTCCTGGAGCCTTATAGCCTCTGGGTGTTGGAGGCGTCATCAACACAACACTGACTTAACACTATCTCTTCATTAAGCTCCTGGAGCCTTATAGTGTTAAAATAAGACTGTTATGAGGTGATACGACATACAGGTGAAGAAAGGAGAATAAGGAAGACAGATCGGAATAATGAAGGAAGAAGGATGATTAAGAAGAAGAGAAGGAATATATGGAAGAAAAGGAATTAGGGAAGGTAAGAAACACAATAGATGGAAAATGAGATATACTGAGGAAGAAAATGAGACGGAAGGAAGGTGGAGAAAAAGCAAGAAAGGAGGAACTAGACTAAGAAGAAGTGATAAAGAAAGGAAGGAATAAGAAGGAAAATTGAGATATGGTGATGGTAAATGAGAGAGAGAGAGAGAGAGAGAGAGAGAGAGAGAGAGAGAGAGAGAGAGAGAGAGAGAGAGAGAGAGAGAGAGAGAGAGAGAGAGAGAGGTGGTGTTGGGGTGAGGAAAACAAACATTACACTAGGCACGTCACCCTAATCCTACTGTACACCCTGGCTCTCAACTTTTCACTGACTAGGGAGAAGACCTGCCCTGTGATATGTATGTATGTATGTATGTATGTATGTATGTATTCTGTGACTATAGCACATGCATTCCCATAACATATAAACTTCCCTCTAAGACAACTGAATAAATTTTCTTTCATATAGATTTGCTTTTATATAGTCAAGGAGCCTGGTTAGAGCCCCGTGTGTACTACTAGGCTCTATGATTATTCCTAGAGATCCCAGAGGAGCTCTAATAATAAGAAATCATAACAGAGTCTTAAAAAAAAATTCGTGTGGAAACTTTATATACGAGAGATTTAGATTAGTAACTACAAGGGTTATTAATCTCGTGTGAACTGTGTCTTAAAACATGTTGACAAATATATCAATGAAGCCGGAGTGTCGTCAGAGGGAGCCAGCTAACACGGGTGGGTGCCAGCTAACACGGGTGGGTGCCAACGAGAAACAACTGTGGAGTATTGTCGTGGTCAGCCAGCATGACTTGATCACCACCACTGCCACCACTACACTACCGCATTTGGCAATCCTTACTTTCTCCACATAATGCCCTCACACACTCTTTCCTCACACACACTCTTTCCCCATATTGTCTCCTCACGCACTCTCCCCAAACACGTTCCTTATACACACGCCGCACACACTCTCCCACACACCTTTCCCAGACACACTCTCCTCCACACACTCTTTCCCCACACACTCTCCCCCGACACACTCTCCCCCCCATACACTCTACCCCCACACACTCTTCCCCCACACACTATCCCCCTCACACACTCTCCCTCCACACACTCTCCCTCCACACACTCTTCCCCCACACACACACTCTCCCCCACACACACACACTCTCCCCCCCACACACTCTTCCCCCACACACTATCCCCCTCACACACTCTACCCCCACACACTCTTCCCCCCACACACACTCTCCCCCCCACACACTCTTCCCCCACACACACACTCTCCCCCCCACACACTCTTCCCCCACACACACACTCTCCCCCCCACACACACTCCCACACTAGCTTCATTTACCTTGGAATACATAATATGTTTAACTTAAATCCCAAAAGCCTCACTAAAGTTTCTTGAAATGTTTGTGTTAAATCTCACTTTGGGATTTTTTTAACTTAAGTTCTCGATTTTTTCTTGACTGAAGTGTTTACGATGATGAGCTTTCGTCCTCCGAGATGTTTGACTCAGGTTCTCGGTCTGTTTGATTTAATCCTTCAACAGTTTAACAAAAGGTCTCCAGGTGTCACTGTACATAGACAAACAAACAACGTTACAGCATAAAGGCATACAGGCATACAGGCATTTGTTGATGTGAAAAGGTAGCGTTATTACTTTTACAATCAGGTTACAATTTATATCAGTGCTGACTCATACGTAAGGCCTTGTCGTGTCGTGTCGTG
>CAUDMG010003885.1:2980000-3045000 GCA_958450375.1 Homarus gammarus | reverse complement strand
GCCTTTCCTCTTTCACTCTACAACACAATCCTCCCTCCCTACCCCCTCCCTCTATCTCCCTCACTCACTCCCTCTATCTCCCTCATTCTCCCTCCTATGCCTTCTCTTCCTTTACCTCCTTTACCTTCCCTCCTCACCTCTGTCTCCCCCATCTTTCCATCTGCCGCAACATCCTATTCCCTCTCCCCCCCCTCTCCTCCCTCTCACCCCCTTGTCCTCCCTCTCACCCCCTCTCCCCCCACATCACCTCTCCCCCCCATACCAGCCTGCCAGAAAGCATTGCCGTGAGTATAAGAGGAGAAAAATACAGCTTAGGTACACTGTTATGTATGGTGGTGTATGGAGGTGTATGGTGGTGATGGTGGTGATGGTGGTGTATGGAGGTGTATGGTGGTGTATGGTGGTGTATGGGAGTGAATATTAAGGTGATAATTAAATCTTTAACCAGAAGATTCCGAACTTTCAAGAATAAGATATTGAGAAGAATCTTGAACATAAGATGGCGTGATGGTATTAGAAACGAGACGATAAGAGAAGTCACAAATGTGGGTCCGGATAGTGTATTGAGAGAGGCGGTCGAGTCGAGAGTGGACGGTACAAGAAGAAGGGGAATACCAAGGCCTATATGGATCCGAAACATAAGAAGGGAGACGGAGGAAGAGTTAAATGCAACCATTGAAAGAGCTCAAGATCGAACTGGTTGGCGCGAGGATGTGAAGGCCCTTTGCGTCACACGGCGTTGGAGGCGGTAACAAGTAACGAGTTCAAGGAAAAGATGTGGTTAGTCGGTCATGTCACTGGGAATAAGAGAACAACACACGCCGGGTTGTGGTCAGATACTTTTTTGACTGAGTTTGATGTTATTGCTTTGATATTGTTGTTTTTGTTGATATTGTCGTTGTTGTTTCTGTTATATTTTTGTGATATTGTTTTTGTTGTTATTGTTGTTATTTTTATTATTTTGTTGTTGATGTTGTTATTGTTGCTGACGTTTATCCTCCTCAATACGCAATTTTGACATGAGAAACTAACAATTTCACCCGGAATATTGACCAAGGTACAGTCAGCAAAAAAATATTCTGCACCTCTTGGTTTGATGGACTCTGCAACGATCACTGAGGCCAGGTTGGTATTTCTGGATGTGCGATGCATTGTATAACCAGTATGGTGTATTTTTTTATATCAAATATATTTAATAACAGAGAAATTTAACAGCAATCACCCTCGTAAATGAGTGCTGTTCAGATTTCTTGGTCCGGTGTGTCATATTGTATAACATCATAAAGGCGCAGAATTTTTTGTTGTTGACTGTACACGCACACTCCTGGCGACCACCACAGAAATGCAGGAATGACGTGACGCTGATAGTGTTGAAAATAAAAAATAAATAAATAAAAATATAATAAATCACAGAAAACGGACTATGTGGAGGGGGGAACCGACTCATAAATTGCAGACATTAGTACAGCCACATGAACTGACTCAGAGTGCATGTATGAGAGAGCTAGTACAAGGTCTGACAAAGGGGAAGGGGAGGGGGAAGGGGAAGGGGAAGGGGAAGGGGAAGGGGCAGGGGAAGGGGAAGGGGAAGGGGCAGGGGAAGTGTCACGTATATCATATTTTTTTCTTATGTTTAGTATTATTTAATCCCGTAGACTCGCCAAGTAAACAGTGACATGAGTTAGGTGTTACAGTCATGTCACAGACGAGTATAATCACTGTTTATGTACACACACACACACACACACACACACACACACACACACACGTACACACACACACACACACACACACACACGCACGCGTACGTTGTATAGATTTTCATAAGCTGCCATACAGGTCTTGAACATGTACTTTACCTGTATGGTGACCCGACCTTAAGCTGTGACTGTCATTACCTGCAAAGAAAAACAAAATCAGAACATGAGACAAATTTCGCCATGAGGAGAAGGAGAGAAGTACAGTGTTAGACAGCCTCGCCTCGCCTCGCCTCGCCTCGCAAACTATGCCAGTTATCTCATAAACGCGAGGCATAAAGTAGGAGTAAATTATCTTATATTCTGAGTAAAAGAGAAAAAGTACTATATAGTTTTCTGTGTTTATATTTTACCCAAGACCTTGAACACAATTCGTTTTTACATTTTTCTCACACACACACACACACACACACACACACACACACACACACACTCTCTTCTACCGCCTTAAATAACTTCTATGCATGAACACTATAAACTTTAAACCTTTTGATATATAATTAATTTCACCATTACTCTAAAAAAAATTAGTTTCTTTAGTGTTTAGGTTTAATTAATACACCCAGTAAAGTTAGGGGTTAGTGGGCCTTGTATATGTTTGACCAATATTATTTTACTGTGAGAATTTGTCGACTTTGTGAGTTAGTTTTCATCAACAAATCGTCGTGTCTGTTTGTCTAAGTTTCTGTCAATAATTACGTTTCTAATTAGGGAACAGGAAGACAGGTAGAGGGACTTTTGTTTTTGTATATATAAATTTTTTTACAGAAAATAAAATAATTATATCTTATCATAATTAGTTACCAATATCATTTACTTGGTATTTTAAGTTATTTCATATTAATCTTTCCTGGTACTTACAGTCACTCAATAAAACTACCTATGCAAAATTGGGTTGAAAAAATATGACACAACGGACGATGGATTCTGACAACCCTACCGAGACTACAGGAGTCGTAGTGTTCATTCTGAAACTCATCGATCACCCGGAGTACAGATAGTTCTTTGGGGTATTGTACATTATCATTATTAGTGTAAGATTAATGAAGAAATTATATAATACCACATATATTATAAGCCTTAAATCCTACTAACATAATACAAACTAGATACAAATGAACTCCTGGGTTATCTTCTTATACACTAGCTTATTATAAATATCTTCTAAATCAATTATTATATATAATGTAGCCATGTTCTGTACACTAACAGCTATATAATATACCACCAATCACATAATAATTAACTCTAATAACCTAATATTATAAACACATTACCTGTCATTAAATCTCATCAATTAAAAAGGTGTATTAATAACCAGTAATTACATTGTTTATATGTATGTTCGTGGGTATACATATGTATGTCTGTGGAGTGATATAACGGTGATGCAGTCATTGTCAGGAATTATGAGACGTGAACTGTAATTATCACCAGCGTGTGTGTATGTGTCACGAGAATGATAAACTCATAACCATTACCATCCAGCGGTGGACCCAGAGTGATTCACGATCTCCCATTTAATGTAAAACTACGCCACAACAACATTGAGGTTTTCGATGTATTTTTTAAGAGCTCGTGTTTATAATGCCTCTGTGTGTGTGTGTGTGTGTGTGTGTGTGTGTGTGTGTGTGTGTGTGTGTATAAGGGAAGAAAAGTGATAAAATAGAAAGGAAAAAAAACACAACTTGACAGAACCACAAACCAGAACAAGTAGCACAGGTAAAATAACATCAGCCAGGCAGGTGTGGTCAGGTGAGTCATCTCTTACCTCAGGTGAGTCCTCTCTTACCTCTCATTATCTCACACTATCTCTCACCCCAGACCCTCATGTTTACTTTCTAACCACTCCATTACCCTCTTCTCTCAGTCCATTAGTTAATTAAATTATCGTTTACCTTAAGAATACATCGTCCACTTCAAGATACACGTGATATTTACACTTATTTTTAATTTTATTTTCCTCTCCATTATGTTTTTAGATATTTTTCATAAATAAGTGTCTCTTGGAAGTTTTTTATTCATCTGTCTTTCATATTCTTCCTAACCTAACCTAACCTAACCTAACCTAACCTAACCAAACCTAACCTAACCTAACCCTTCTACGAGTTTTTATTTCTATTTAATTTCGTTTTTCAGAATTTCTCCTTTACCAAGTCTTGAGTCATTCCTCCTCCTCCGTATTCTCCTTTTCCTCCTCTTCTTCACCCTCCTCCTCCTCCTCCTCCTCCTCCTCCTTCTTCTCTTTCTCTTCCTTCTTCTCCTCCCCCTCCTCCTCCTCCTCCCTCCTCCTCTTCTTCTTCTTCCTCTTCCTCCTCCTACCCTTCCCCTCCTCCTCTTCCTCCTCCTCCTCTTCCTCCTCCTTCTTCTCTTTCTCTTCCTTCTTCTCCTCCTCCTCCTCCTCCTCCTTCTCCCCCTCCTCCTCTTCTTCTTCCTCTTCCTCCTGCTCCTCCTCCTCTTCCTCCTCCTCCTCTTCTTCCTCATCCTTCTCTTTCTCTTCCTTCTTCTCCTCCTCTTCCTCCTCCTTCTTCTCTTTCTCTTCCTTCTTCTCCTCCTCCTCCTCCTCCTCCTCCTCTTCTTCTTCTTCTTCCTCTTCCTCCTCCTACCCTTCCCCTCCTCCTCTTCCTCCTCCTCCTCCTCCTCCTCTTCCTCCTCCTTCTTCTCTTTCTCTTCCTTCTTCTCCTCCTCCTCCTCCTCCTCTTCTTCACCCTTCTCCTCCTCCTCCTCCTCCTCCTCCTCCTTCTTCTCTTTCTCTTCCTTCTTCTCCTCCTCCTCCTCCTCCTCTTCTTCACCCTCCTCCTCCTCCTTCTCCTCCTCCTCTTCTTCTTCCTCTTCCTCCTTCTCCCCCTCCTCCTCCTCTTCTTCTTCCTCTTCCTCCTGCTCCTCCTCCTCTCCTTCAGCTGCTCACCCAGTTCTCTCACACAGATGATTTGTATAATTTAATTCTCCAGCGACTTTGGTTTATTCATTCTCTGGCCGTGTTATCTTCGATGTTCTGCCTCTTCTTCCTTTCATTATACATCCTCTCTCTCTCTCTATCTTTCTTTCTGTCTCTCTCTATCTTGTCTATCTTTCTCTCTCTGTTCTTTCCCTAGCTCTCTCTTTTTTCTCTCTCCTTAATTTTTTTCTTTTCATCTTTGGGTTATTCACTCTCTCTCTCTCTCTCTCTCTTCTCCTTCTCCCCAATTTATCTATTTTTTATGCTTCTTCTTCTACTTCTTTCTCCTCTCCATCCTACACTATCACCACCCCCATAATTACAAGGTTCTTCTTCTTCCCCTTCTTCTTCTTCTTCTTCTTCTTCTTCTTCCCCTTCTTCTTCTTCTTCTTCTTCCTCCTTCTTCTTCTTCTTCTTCCCCTTCTTCTTCTTCTTCTTCTTCTTCTTCTTCTTCTTCTTCTTCCCCTTCTTCTTCTTCTTCCCCTTCTTCTTCTTCTTCCCCTTCTTCTTCTTCTCCTTCTTCTTCTTCTTCCCCTTCTTCTTCTTCTTCTTCTTCTTCTTCTTCCCCTTCTTCTTCTTCTTCCCCTTCTTCTTCCCCTTCTTCTTCTTCTTCCCCTTCTTCTTCTTCTTCTTCTTCTTCTTCTTCTTCCCCTTCTTCTTCTTCTTCCCCTTCTTCTTCTTCTTCTTGTTCTTCCCCTTCTTCTTCTTCTTGTTCTTCTTCTTCTTCTTCTTCCCCTTCTTCTTCTTCTTCTTCTTCTTCTTCTTCTTGTTGTTGTTCTTCTTCTTCTTCTTCTTGTTCTTCTTCTTGTTCTTCTTGTTCTTCTTCTTCTTCTTCCCCTTCTTCTTCTTCCCCTTCTTCTTCTTCTTGTTCTTCTTGTTCTTCTTCTTGTTCTTCTTCTTCTTCCCCTTCTTCTTCTTCTTCTTCCCCTTCTTCTTCTTCTTCTTCCCCTTCTTCTTCTTCTTCTGCTGACACCGTAATGAGAAGGGAAATAACCCAATGTCAAATATGTCTTCCTCATCGTCATAATTCTCAACCTGTTCCTGTCGTGCTAGGGCGGATGGCTGCCACACTAGCTACTCATTAAACCTTTAACTTATTCGGGTTTTTAGTTTTATGTATGGTTTATTTTGATCAATGTGGTGTTTTAGAGTAACTAAGGATGTGGTTTATTGATTTATATTGTTGTTGTTGTTGTTGATGTTATTATTGATATTGTTATTGTTATTGCTATTTCTCCTAAGTTAATGTTCCTAAACGACCATCACTTAAACTACTAAACCAGTAAGCCATTAAACCACTAAACCATTAAACCACTAAACCATTAAACCACTAAACCAATAACCCACTAAACCACTAAACCTTTAAACCACTAAACCATTAAACCACTAAATCAATAACCCATTAAACCACTAAACCATTAAACCATTAAACCATTAAACCACTAAACCATTAAACCACTAAACCACTAAACCATTAAACCACTAAACCATTAAACCACTAAACCATTAAACCACTAAACCACTAAACTCATCCATAGTTCAGTGTTACCGAATCACCTGAGCGTCGTGTTCATTATAAAGGTGATATGGCACATGATCACTTTACCTTGTGATAATACAGTCACTCACAGTCACTCACAGTCTTACAGTCACTCACAGTCTCTTAAAGTCTCTTACAGTCACTCACAGTCGCTCACAGTCTCTTACAGTCACTCACAGTCACTCACAGTGACCCACGTGTAGCTACTAACTCAACTTTACTAACACAACAAGGAGGAGGAGACGGAGGAGGAGGAGGAGGAGAAGGAGAAGGAAGAGTAGGAGAAAAAGAGAAGGAGGAGAAGAAGAAGAAAGAGGAGGAAGAGTAGGAGAAAAAAGAGGAGGGAGAGGAGTAGGAGGAGAGGGAGGAGGAGGAGAAGGAGAAGGAAGAGTAGGAGAAAAAGAGAAGGAGGAAGAGGAGGAGAAAAAAGAGGAGGTGGAGGAGTAGGAGGAGAGGGAGGAGAAGGAGAAGGAAGAGTAGGAAAAAAAAGAGGAGGAGGAGAAGAAGACGAAGGAGGAGGAAGAGGAGGAGAAAAAAGAGGAGGTGGAGGAGTAGGAGGAGAGGGAGGAGGAGGAGAAGGAGAAGGAAGAGTAGGAAAAAAAGAGGAGGAGGAGAAGAAGACGAAGGAGGAGGAAGAGGAGGAGAAAAAAGAGGAGGAGGAAGAGAAGGAGAAAAAGAGGAGGAGGAGGAGGAGAAAAAAGAGGAGGAGGAGGAGGAGGAAGAGGAGGAAAAAAAGGAGGAGGAGGAGAAGGAAGAGTAGGAGAAAAAAGAGGAGGAGGAGAAGAAGGAAGAGTAGGAGAAAAAAGAGGAGGAGGAGAAGGAGAAGAAGAAGGAGGAGGAAGAGGAGGAGAAAAAAGAGGAGCTGGCGCAGTAGGAGGAGAAAGAGGAGGAAGAGAAAGGAGGAAATAAAGAAGGAAGAGGAAGAGGAGGAAGAAAATGGAGGAGGAGGAGGATGAGGAGTAGAAGAAAGAGGAGGAGGAGAAGGAGGAGAAGAAAGAAGAGAGAGGAGTAGTAGGCAGCAAAAGACGAAGGATTTTGACAACCCTACCGACACAACAGGAGTCATAGTGTTCATTGTGCCTTCCATCACTCCCTCACTGTGAAGATACCTACTTTAGCTACTAATTTCCTCTTCTATATTGTGTCAAGTCTTACCATGGCACCGTGTTTATTCCTGTACATTGACATATAATACTGTTATGATACTGTATGACTCAGAGACAAATATGGATTAAGACCTTTGTTTCAGTGTAAATTGTTTCACGCAGACTATTATTATTCCCCGCAAGTGAATGTTGGGAGGCATAACTAGACTACAATATTCTACTCGTTTGTCAGTTTGTTTGTTTGTCTGTCTCATGCAAAAGAACATAAAATTTTTCCAGAGATACGATTGTTATATTTATCAGAAGACTTATGCTCGAGCTTTAAGTCAAAGTTAAGAAAATAACTCAATTTATTCTTGAGAAAGCTTCTTAGGGAAATATCTTGAGACATTTACTAAAAACCCTTTACGTTCTATGAGACATGAACCTAACCTAACCTAATCTAACATCTACTAACCTAACATAAATTAACCTCAGACACACAGCCCTGTTAGTGGGTGGGTCAGTATGGTGCCTTGTGATAGCCCAACAGCTGCACCAACATCACTCAACATCACTCAACATCACTCAACATTACCCAACATTACTCAACATCACTCAACATCACTCAACATCACTCATCATCACTCAACATCACTCAACATTACCCAACATCACTCAACATCACTCAACATCACTCACCATTACTTAACATTACCCAACATCACTCAACATTACCCAACATCACTCAACATCACTCATCATCACTCAACATCACTCAACATTACCCAACATCACTCAACATCACTCACCATTACTTAACATTACCCAACATCACTCAACATCACTCACCATCACTCAACATCACTCAACATTACCCAACATCACTCAACATCACTCAACATTACTCAACATCACTCAACATCACTCAACATTACTCAACATCACTCAACATCACTCAACATCACTCACCATTACTCAATATCACTCACCATTACCCAACATCACTCAACATCACTCTACATCACTCAACATTACTCAACATCACTCAACATCACTCAACATTACTCACAATCACTCAACATTACTCAACATCACTCAACATCACTCAACATCACTCTACATCACTCAACATTACTCAACATCACTCAACATCACTCAACATTACTCACCACCACTCAACATTACTCAACATCACTCAACATTACTCAACATCACTCACCATTACCCAACATCACTCAACATCACTCACCATTACCCAACATCGCTCAACATCACTCAACATTACTCAACATCACTCAACATTACTCAATATCACTCAACATCACTCTACATCACTCAACATCACTCAACATTACTCACAATCACTCAACATTACTCAACATCACTCAACATCACTCAACATCACTCTACATCACTCAGCATTACTCAACATCACTCAACATCACTCAACATTACTCACCACCACTCAACATTACTCAACATCACTCAACATTACTCAACATCACTCACCATTACCCAACATCACTCAACATCACTCACCTTTACCCAACATCACTCAACATTACTCAACATCACTCAACATTACTCAACATCACTCAACATCACTCAACATCACTCAACATTACTCAACATCACTCAACATCACTCTACATCACTCAACATCACTCAACATTACTCACCATCACTCAACATCACTCAACATCACTCACCATTACCCAACATCACTCAACATCACTCACCATTACCCAATATCACTCAACATCACTCAATATTACTCAACATCACTCAACATTACTCAACATCACTCAACATCACTCAACATCACTCAACATTACTCAACATTACTCACCATCACTCAACATTACTCAACATCACTCACATATTTACACAGAAAAAAAATGAAAACTGGCCCAACTGATTGACGCTTCTCTGGAATATTTTGACCTTTGACCCTGGAATATCTTGACCTCTGACCCCAAGCTGAGGCGTTGACCTTTATGATAGGGATTTGGGAGTTGTTTATCACACGTCAACTCTTCCTCTCCACATTATCTTACGGTAAATAATGAATATTTCTTCAATTCTTCAGCAGACAGACACACACGACTTGGGGGACGGAGGGGCATACATACATACATACATACATACATACATACTGTGTCGTGTGCTGGTGATGTGCTGATGGTGTGTTGTGAAGTGAAGATGTGTTTAATAATAATAATATTAATAATAATAAACGGTTTATTAATAGAGTTGCAGCCGGTGGCTGAAAATATACAGACTTACATTTGATTTAGACATAATGATATAATATGCATTGAATACATTTACAGGGCTGTACAGTACATAAATCAGGAGTTGTTTATTATTTTAACAATAGATGGGATGGTGCTGTTCTTATATCTATCGGTGCTCTTATGGCCTGAATTTTGTTGTAGTGGCGGACTGCACGAGTTGGGTGGGGGGCTGCAGGTGGCAGGAGGTGGCGATGACGAGGGTGGTGCAGTAGTCCACTGCCAAACCTTTCCAGTGCTTGGTGGTGGAGGTCACTGAGGGATGGCATTTTCAGGGTGGTGAGAGCGTTGGTGTAGCCGGAGTATTCTGCACCGTGCATGATTCTGCAGGCCCTTTTCTGTACCTTCTCTAGCTGACGTTGTTGGGTGGAGTTGAGAGAAGACGACCAGGCTGGTGACGCATACGTTAGTTTGGGAAGAATAAAGGCGTTGTAGATGGTCCTCAGCTCTGGCGTGGGTGTCCCAAGTGACCTAAGTCGTCGTAGCATGTAGAGACGATACGCGGCTGCCTTGACTGTGTTATTTACATGGGCCTTCCAGTCAAGTTTCTTATGTGGTTGTGATGTGTTTGTGATGAGATGACGGTGTGGTGAGTGTGTTGGTGAGTGTTGGAGGTGTGGTGTGAGTGTTGGCGAGTGTTGGAGGTGTGGTGTTGGTGTTGGTGGTTGCTGGAGGTGTGGTGTGAGTGTTGACGAGTGTTGGAGGTGTGGTGTGAGTGTTGGGGAGTGTTGGAGGTGTGGTGTGAGTGTTGGCGAGTGTTGGAGGTGTGGTGTGAGTGTTGGGGAGTGTTGGAGGTGTGGTGTGAGTGTTGGCGAGTGCTGGAGGTGTGGTGTGAGTGTTGGCGAGTGTTGGAGGTGTGGTGTGAGTGTTGGTGGGTGCTGGAGGTGTGGTGTGAGTATTGGCGAGTGTTGGAGGTGTGGTGTGAGTGTTGGCGAGTGTTGGAGGTGTGGTGTGAGTGTTGGCGAGTGTTGGAGGTGTGGTGTGAGTGTTGGCGAGTGTTGGAGGTGTGGTGTGAGTGTTGGCGAGTGTTGGAGGTGTGGTGTGAGTGTTGGCGAGTGTTGGAGATGTGGTGTGAGTGTTGGCGAGTGTTGGAGGTGTGGTGTGAGTGTTAGGGAGTGTTGGAGGTGTGGTGTGAGTGTTGGCGAGTGTTGGAAGGTGTGGTGTGAGTGTTGGCGAGTGTTGGAGGTGTGGTGTGAGTGTTGGCGAGTGTTGGAGGTGTGGTTTGAGTGTTGGCGAGTGTTGGAGGTGTGGTGTGAGTGTTGGCGAGTGTTGAAGGTGTGGTGTGAGTGTTGGCGAGTGTTGGAGATGTGGTGTGAGTGTTGGTGAGTGTTGGAGGTGTGGTGTGAGTGTTGGTGGGTGTTGGAGGTGTGGTGTGAGTGTTGAAGAGTGTTGGAGGTGTGAGTGTTGGCGAGTGTTGGAGGTGTGGTGTGAGTGTTGAAGAGTGTTGGAGGTGTGGTGTGAGTGTTGGTGGGTGTTGGAGGTGTGGTGTGAGTGTTGACGAGTGTTGGAGGTGTGGTGTGAGTGTTGGCGAGTGTTGGAGGCGTGGTGTGAGTGTTGGCGAGTGTTGAAGGTGTGGTGTGAGTGTTGGCGAGTGTTGGAGATGTGGTGTGAGTGTTGGTGAGTGTTGGAGGTGTGGTGTGAGTGTTGGTGGGTGTTGGAGGTGTGGTGTGAGTGTTGAAGAGTGTTGGAGGTGTGAGTGTTGAAGAGTGTTGGAGGTGTGGTGTGAGTGTTGGCGAGTGTTGGAGGTGTGGTGTGAGTGTTGGCGAGTGTTGGAGGTGTGGTGTGAGTGTTGAAGAGTGTTGGAGGTGTGGTGTGAGTGTTGGTGGGTGTTGGAGGTGTGGTGTGAGTGTTGACGAGTGTTGGAGGTGTGGTGTGAGTGTTGGCGAGTGTTGGAGGTGTGGTGTGAGTGTTGGCGAGTGTTGGAGGTGTGGTGTGAGTGTTGGTGAGTGTTGGAGGTGTGGTGTGAGTGTTGACGAGTGTTGGAGGTGTTGGTGTGAGTGTTGGCGAGTGTTGGAGGTGTGGTGTGAGTGTTGGTGAGTGTTGGAGGTGTGGTGTGAGTGTTGGTGAGTGTTGGAGGTGTGGTGTGAGTGTTGGCGGGTGTTGGAGGTGTGGTGTGAGTGTTGGGGAGTGTTGGAGGTGTGGTGTGAGTGTTGGGGAGTGTTGGAGGTGTGGTGTGAGTGTTGGCGAGTGTTGGAGGTGTGGTGTGAGTGTTGGTGAGTGTTGGAGGTGTGGTGTGAGTGTTGGTGGGTGTTGGAGGTGTGGTGTGAGTGTTGGTGGGTGTTGGAGGTGTGGTGTGAGTGTTGGTGAGTGTTGGAGGTGTGGTGTGAGTGTTGGTGAGTGTTGGAGGTGTGGTGTGAGTGTTGGTGGGTGTTGGAGGTGTGGTGTGAGTGTTGGTGAGTGTTGGAGGTGTGGTGTGAGTGTTGGTGGGTGTTGGAGGTGTGGTGTGAGTGTTGACGAGTGTTGGAGGTGTGGTGTGAGTGTTGGTGGGTGTTGACGAGTGTTGGTGAGTGTTGGAGGTGTGGTGTGAGTGTTGGTGAGTGTTGGAGGTGTGGTGTGATTGTTGGTGAGTGTTGGAGGTGTGGTGTGAGTGTTGGCGAGTGTTGACGAGTGTTGGTGAGTGCTGACGACCTATTAATGAGTGAAATTTACGTGTTGAAGAGCTGTTGTGTATTCGGCCGTGGTCATACCCCCAACATCACTAGGAGTATCTCATTAATGTTCCACAATGTACCTCATCTTACGCCCTCCCTGACCCCCACCCCTGTACTACGTCCCAGGAATCAGAACAGCTTGTAACGTAACCTAACCTAACCTAACCTAACCTAACCTAACCTAACCCAAGACTCTATTTAAAGTTCAGGTGATGGGCTTTTATGTTCAACCATTGTAATAAAAGGAGGGTGCGGGAGGGGGCGGAAAGGGGTTGGAGGGGCGGAAAGGGGTTGGAGGGGCGGGAGGGGGGCGGAAGGGGGTTGGAGGGGCGGGAGGGGGGGGCAGGAGGGGATGGAAGGGCTGGAGGGAGGGGCGGGAGGGGGGCTGGAGGGAGGGGGTAGAAGTCTTATTTGAGAATTGCTCGTGACCGGTCCAGGTAAATGAAGGGAAAAATCTTATATTAGAGGTGAGAAGAGGGTGACGATGTTGAGACACACACAGACTGAGAGATAAACATAAACAAAGGGATGAGACACAGACTGAGAGATAAATATAAACAAAGGGATGAGACACAGACTGAGAGATAAACATAAACAAAGGGATGAGACACAGACTGAGAGATAAATATAAACAAAGGGATGAGACACAGACTGAGAGATGAACATAAACAAAGGGATGAGACACAGACTGAGAGATAAATATAAATATAGGGATGAGACACAGACTGAGAGATAAACATAAACAAAGGGATGAGACACAGACTGAGAGATAAACATAAACAAAGGGATGAGACACAGACTGAGAGATAAACATAAACAAAGGGATGAGACACAGACTGAGAGATAAACATAACCAGTGTAGACAAAATTATGACGATGATCCTGAAGGAGCCGAGAGAATATGGGGAGTAAAGTAAGGGAGAGTAGGGGTGATGCTAGTGGTGACGGGAGTAAGGGAGAGTAGGGGTGATGCTAGTGGTGACGGGTGTAAGGGAGAGTAGGGGTGATGCTAGTGGTGACGGGAGTAAGGAAGAGTAGGGGTGATGCTAGTGGTGACGGGAGTAAGGGAGAGTAGGGGTGAGGCTAGTGGTGACGGGAGTAAGGGAGAGTAGGGGTGATGCTAGTGGTGATGGGAGTAAGGGAGAGTAGGGGTGATGCTAGTGGTGACGGGAGTAAGGGAGAGTAGGGGTGATGCTAGTGATGACGGGAGTAAGGGAGAGTAGGGGTGATGCTAGTGGTGACGGGTGTAAGGGAGAGTAGGGGTGATGCTATTGGTGACGGGAGTAAGGGAGAGTAGGGGTGATGCTAGTGATGACGGGAGTAAGGGAGAGTAGGGGTGATGCTGGTGGTGATGGGAGTAAGGGAGAGTAGGGGTGATGCTGGTGGTGATGGGAGTAAGGGAGAGTAGGGGTGATGCTAGTGGTGACGGGAGTAAGGGAGAGTAGGGGTGATGCTAGTGGTGACGGGAGTAAGGGAGAGTAGGGGTGATGCTAGTGGTGACGGGAGCAAGGAAGAGTAGGGGTGATGCTAGTGGTGACGGGAGTAAGGGAGAGTAGGGGTGATGCTGGTGGTGACGGGAGTAAGGGAGAGTAGGGGTGATGCTAGTGGTGACGGGAGTAAGGGAGAGTAGGGGTGATGCTGGTGGTGATGGGAGTAAGGGAGAGTAGGGGTGATGCTGGTGGTGATGGGAGTAAGGAAGAGTAGGGGTGATGCTAGTGGTGACGGGAGTAAGGGAGAGTAGGGGTGATGCTAGTGGTGACGGGAGTAAGGGAGAGTAGGGGTGATGCTGGTGGTGACTGGAGTAAGGGAGAGTAGGGGTGATGCTAGTGATGACGGGAGTAAGGAAGAGTAGAGGTGAGGCTAGTGATGACAGGAGTAAGGGAGAGTAGGGGTGATGCTAGTGGTGACTGGAGTAAGGGAGAGTAGGGGTGATGCTAGTGATGACGGGAGTAAGGGAGAGTAGAGGTGAGGCTAGTGGTGACGGGAGTAAGGGAGAGTAGAGGTGATGCTAGTGATGACGGGAGTAAGGGAGAGTAGGGGTGAAGCTAGTGGTGACGGGAGTAAGGCAGAGTAGGGAGGGAGTAAGGAAAGAGGAGGAAGGAGGGGGAGGAGGAGGAAAGAGTTGGAGGGAGATGTAAGAAAGGAGTAGGTAGGAATAAGGAAAGAGTAGGGAGGTGGAGGGAAGGATGAAGAAGGAGGAGGAGGGAAGGGGAGGGAAGGAGGGGGAAAAGAGGAGGAGGGAAGGAGTAGGGAGGAGGGAGGAAAGAGGAGGGAGGAGGAGGTAAGGAGTAGGGAAGGAGTAGGGAGATGTAAGAAAGGAGTAGGGAGGAGTAAGGAAAGAGTAGGGAGGAGGAGGGAGATGTAAGAAAGGAGTAGGGAGGAGTAAGGAAAGAGAAGAACGTTGTAAGGAAGGAGGAATGAAGGAGTAGAAAAGAGGAGGAGGGAAGGAGGAGGGAAAGAGGTGGAGGGAAGGAAGACGGAAAGAGGAGGAGGGAAGAAGGAGGGGGAAGGAGGAGGAACGTGTGAGGAAGGAGTACGGACAGAGTAAAAAGGAGTATAGAGGGAGTAAGGAGGAGGAAGAAAGGAAGAGGACGTTGCAAGGGAAGGAGTAGGCGGATGTAAAGAGGGTGTAGTGGGAAGGAGTGAGGAGGAAAGGAGGCAAGGTGTTAAGACTATAGAGGGGCACACTTCAGAGACCTGTTGAACTCACGAGGGTAAAAAGGTGAGAGAGTTAGCACACACCTTGAGGAGGAGGCGAGAGGTGAGAGAAAATACCCTGAGGAGGAGGCGAGAGGTGAGAGAAAATACCCTGAAGAGGAGGCGAGAGATGAGAGAACATACTCGAGAGATGAGAGAAAAAACCCTGAGGAGGAGGCGAGAGATGAGAGAACATGCCCTGAGGAGGAGGCGAGAGATGAGAGAACATACCCTGAGGAGGAGGCGAGAGATGAAAGAAATTACCCTGAGGAGGAGGCGAGAGATGAGAGAGCATACCCTGAGGAGGAGGCGAGAGATGAGAGAACATACCCTGAGGAGGAGGCGAGAGATGAGAGAAAATACCCTGAGGAGGAGGTGAGAGATGAGAGAAAATACCCTGAGGAGGAGGCCAGAGATGAGAGAAAATACCCGAGAGGTGAGAGAAAATACCCTGAGGAGGAGGAGGCGAGAGATGAGAGAACATACCCTGAGGAGGAGGCCAGAGATGAGAGAAAATACCCGAGAGGTGAGAGAAAATACCCTGAGGAGGAGGAGGCGAGAGATGAGAGAACATACCCTGAGGAGGAGGCGAGAGATGAGAGAACATACCCGAGAGATGAGAGAAAATACCCTGAGGAGGAGGAGGCGAGAGGTGAGAGAACATACCCTGAGGAGGAGGCGAGAGGTGAGAGAAAATACCCTGAGGAGGAGGCGAGAGGTGAGAGAACATACCCTGAGGAGGAGGCGAGAGGTGAGAGAGCATACCCTGAGGAGGAGGCGAGAGATGAGAGAAAATACCCTGAGGAGGAGGCGAGAGGTGAGAGAAAATACCCTGAGGAGGCAGAGAGAGGTGAGAGAACATACCCTGAGGAGGAGGCGAGAGATGAGAGAAAATACCCTGAGGAGGAGGCGAGAGGTGAGAGAAAATACCCTGAGGAGGAGGGGAGAGGTGAGAGAAAATATCGAGAGAGGAAGTAAGGAAAGTCAATTGAGGTGAAGAAGTTGAAGAAATTAACTGCAAATAATAAAGACGATTTTGGAGATGATGTGAGCAGTTTGGTTTGGTTTCGTTAGGTTAGGTTAGGTTAGGTTAGGTTAGCTTTGGTTAGGTTACGTCAGGTTAGGTTTGGTTAGGATAGGTTTGGTTAGGTTAGGTTGGGTTAGGTTTGGAATTATGACTAACGTGATATATTACTGCCAACCTTTAAACCTCATGATGCGTTAAATTAAATCAGCTTTCGCCATTACTCTAAATAAACTCTGATTTACCTGCTGTTCGTACTTTAATGAGTAACAACGCGTTTTTACCTGTCATTATTATTGTTGTGTATAATGTGGAAGGCCGTTAATTTTCGACTAATATAGGGGAAATATTTTATCGAATAACTAAAATATAATTATCGGGTTAATCAGAAGACATTGGCTTTTACCCGATAAAGTTGTTTGTTGGAAAAAAAATGGTTTCCTAGCTGTATGTTTAGAGCAACGTCACTCACTCACTCATTCGCTCGCTCGCTCACTAGCTCGCACCAATCACTCACTTGCTCACTCACTCTTTTGTTTTGAGTTTTCTTTTGTTTTCTTCCTCTCTCTATTTTCTTCATTTCCCAAAAGCCGATAATTTCTTCTTGCCAGCATTCTTCTCTCCTTCTACCACCCTTCCTTCTCTCTTTCTATCGCCCTTCCTTCTCTCCTTCTACCACCCTTCCTTCTCTCTTTCTATCGCCCTTCCTTCTCTCCTTCTATCACCCTTCCTTCTCTCTTTCTATCGCCCTTCCTTCTCTCCTTCTATCACCCTCCCTTCTCTCCTTCTACCACCCTTCCTTCTCTCTTTCTATCGCCCTTCCTTCTCTCCTTCTACCACCCTTCCTTCTCTCCTTCTACCACCCTTCCTTCTCTCCTTCTATCACCCCTCCTTCTCTCCTTTTATCACCCTCCCTTCTCTCCTTCTATCACCCTTCCTTCTATCCTTCTGTCAACCTCCCTTCTCTCCTTTTATCACCCTTCCTTCTCTCCTTCTACCACCCTTCCTTCTCTCCTTCTATCACCCCTCCTTCTCTCCTTTTATCACCCTCCCTTCTCTCCTTCTATCACCCTTCCTTCTATCCTTCTGTCAACCTCCCTTCTCTCCTTTTATCACCCTTCCTTCTCTCCTTCTATCACCCTTCCTTTTCTCCTTTTATCACCCTTCCTTCTATCCTTCTGTCAACCTCCCTTCTCTCCTTTTATCACCCTCCCTTCTCTCCTTCTATCACCCTTCCTTCTCTCCTTCTATCACCCCTCCTTCTCTCCTTTTATCACCCTCCCTTCTCTCCTTCTATCACCCTTCCTTCTCTCCTTCTATCACCCCTCCTTCTCTCCTTTTATCACCCTCCCTTCTCTCCTTCTATCACCCTTCCTTCTCTCCTTCTATCACCCCTCCTTCTCTCCTTTTATCACCCTCCCTTCTCTCCTTCTATCACCCTTCCTTCTCTCCTTCTATCACCCCTCCTTCTCTCCTTTTATCACCCTCCCTTCTCTCCTTCTATCACCCTTCCTTCTCTCCTTCTATCACCCCTCCTTCTCTCCTTTTATCACCCTCCCTTCTCTCCTTCTATCACCCTTCCTTCTCTCCTTCTATCACCCTTCCTTCTCTCCTTCTATCACCCTTCCTTCTCTCCTTCTATCACCCTTCCTTCTCTCCTTCTATCACCCCTCCTTCTCTCCTTTTATCACCCTCCCTTCTCTCCTTCTATCACCCTTCCTTCTCTCCTTCTATCACCCCTCCTTCCCTCCTTTTATCACCCTCCCTTCTCTCCTTCTATCACCCTTCCTTCTCTCCTTCTATCACCCCTCCTTCTCTCCTTCTATCACCCTTCCTTTTCTCCTTTTATCACCCTTCCTTCTATCCTTCTATCACCCTTTCTTTTCTCCTTTTATCACCCCTCCTTCTATCCTTCTGTCAACCTTCCTTCTATCCTTCTGTCAACCTCCCTTCTCTCCTTTTATCACCCTTCCTTCTCTCCTTCTATCACCCTTCCTTCTCTCCTTTTATCACCCTTCCTTCTCTCCTTCTATCACCCTTCCTTCTCTCCTTTTATCACCCTTCCTTCTCTCCTTTTATCACCCTTCCTTCTCTCCTTCTATCACCCTTTCTTTTCTCCTTTTATCACCCCTCCTTCTATCCTTCTGTCAACCTTCCTTCTATCCTTCTATCACCTGAGAGGTTTCCATAAGTTAAGCTGAGAGGTGTCTATAGGTGAAGCTTAGAGGTTTCCACAAGTTAAGCTGAGAGGTTTCTATAGGTTAAGCGGAGAGGTTTCTTTAGGTTAAGCTGAGAGGTTTTCATGAGTTAAGCTGGGAGTTTTCCATAAGTTAAGCTGAAAGGTTTCTATAAGTTAAGCTGAGATGTTTCCATGAGTTAAGCTGAGAGGTTTCCACAAGTTAAGCTGAAATGTTTCCATAAGTTAAGCTGAAAGGTTTCATAAGTACAGCTGAGAAGTTTCCACAAGTTAAGCTGAGAGGTTTCCACAAGTAAAGCTGAAAGGTTTCCATAAGTTAAGGTGAGAGGTTTCCATAAGTTAAGTTGAGAGGTTTCCACAAGTTAAGCTGAAATGTTTCCACTAGTTAAGCTGAAAGGTTCCATAAGTTAAGCCGAGAGGTTTCCACAAGTTAAGCTGAGAGGTTTCCACAAGTAAAGCTGAGAGGTTTCCTTAAGTTTAGCTGAGAGGTTTCCATAGGTTAAGCTGAGAGGTTTTCACAAGTTAAGCTGAGAGGTTTCTATAGGTTAAGTTCACAGGTTTCCATAAGTTAAGCTGAAAAGTTTTCATAAGTTATGCTGAAAGGTTTCCATTGGTTAAACTGAGAGGTTCCATAGGTTAAGCTGAGAGGTTTCTATAGGCTAAGCTGAGAGGTTTCCATAGAATAAGTGAGAGGTTTCCATAGATTAAGTGAGAGGTTTCCACAAGTTAAGCTGAGAGATTTCCACAAGTTAAGCTGAGAGATTTCCACAAGTTAAGCTGAGAGATTTCCACAAGTTAAGCTGAGAGGTTTCCACAAGTTAAGCTGAGAGATTTCCACAAGTTAAGCTGAGAGATTTCCACAAGTTAAGCTGAGAGGTTTCCACAAGTTAAGCTGAGAGGTTTCCATAGGTTTCCACATTACCTCTGGAAGCTATAATGTAATCTTCCAGGTGCATCATTAACATACAAGTCACGAACGTGTTTGTTGCAATTACTCACAGCGATAATTATTTTAAGACTAATTAAACCAGTGTCGTTCATTCTGAGGTGATGAACGTCTTGTTTACGCGTATGAGACGAGGAGAACTATTAAGTGCTGGTGATTATCGATATCTGATACTTTACTACTGCTGATAATCATTAGTTCATTACTTAACGTGATCTTTAATCCTATAAACACTCCTTCAGACATCCTTATCCTTGACCAACTATAAACACTCCTTCAGACATCCTTATCCTTGACCAACTATAAACACTCCTTCAGACATCCTTATCCTTGACCAACTATAAACACTCCTTCAGACATCCTTATCCTTGACTAACTATAAACACTCCTTCAGACACCCTTATCCTTGACCAACTATAAACACTCCTTCAGATATCCTTATCCTTGACCAACTATAAACACTCCTTCAGACATCCTTATCCTTGACCAACTATAAACACTCCTTCAGACATCCTTATCCTTGACCAACTATAAACACTCCTTCAGACATCCTTATCCTTGACCAACTATAAACACTCCTTCAGACATCCTTATCCTTGACTAACTATAAACACTCCTTCAGACATCCTTATCCTTGACCAACTATAAACACTCCTTCAGACATCCTTATCCTTGACCAACTATAAACACTCCTTCAGACATCCTTATCCTTGACCAACTATAAACACTCCTTCAGATATCCTTATCCTTGACCAACTATAAACACTCCTTCAGATATCCTTATCCTTGACCAACTATAAACACTCCTTCAGATATCCTTATCCTTGACCAACTATAAACACTCCTTCAGACATCCTTATCCTTGACCAACTATAAACACTCCTTTAGACATCCTTATCCTTGACCAACTATAAACACTCCTTCAGACATCCTTATCCTTGACCAACTATAAACACTCCTAGCTAACATGTCAGCCACCAACCCACACCAACCTTTGGTTTTTCCTCGCTACCAAACTACCAAACCTAACCTAACCAAACCTAACCTAACCTAACCTAACCTAACCTAACCTTCACCATTACTCGCCTCCCGGGGACAAAACTGCAGTGACTGGAGCCATCACACCGATAGTGACTGTTTTAACTCTTAGAATTAACTGGATGACTGAGAGTGACTGGTTTAACTCTTAGAATGAACTGGAGGACCGATAGTGACTGTTTTATCAGCTAGAATTAACTGGAGGACTGAGAGTGACTGTTTTAACTCTTAGAATTAACTGGATGACTGAGAGTGGCTGGTTTAACTCTAAGAATGAACTGGAGGACCGATAGTGACTGTTTTAGCTCTTAGAATAAACTGGAGGACCGATAGTGACTGTTTTAACTCTTAGAATAAACTGGAGGACAGATAGTGACTGTTTTAACCCTTAGAATTAACTGGATGACTGAGAGTGACTGGTTTTAACTCTTAGAATTAACTGGATGACTGAGAATGACTGGTTTTAACTCTTAGAATTAACTGGATGACTGAGAATGACTGGTTTTAACTTTAAGTATTAACTGGAGAAGCAACAGGCCAATGCCCCGGGCGAGAGACTGTCATAATACATTTTCACACCAATTCTGGAATCAGTCTATTGAGTTATGGAAAGTTATCGAGAGCGGCAACCCGATTTGGCACGGACGGACAGAGAGACAGACAGAGAAACAGTTAGACAAGAAAGACAGAGAGACGGACAGATAGACAGGCAGAGAAACAGTTAGACAAGAAAGACAGAGAGACGGACAGATAGACAGACAAAAGAGACTTAGACAAGAGAGACAGAGACAAGAAAGACAGAGAGACAGACAGACAAACAGACACCCTATGGCCATTATTCAATTGTTTTTCTTGGATACTTCCCCTAATTATTGCCCCCTCTCCCTCTCCCACCTTTACCTGTCATTCTTCCTTTTTCACTTATTTTTTTTTTACATTTATTGATTAATTATCTTTAATTACGCTTCAATTTTTCTTATTATCTCTTATGTTTTTCTTCTTTCTTCTTTTTGTCTATTTTTGCCTTTTATTTTTATTTTTGTCTACGTATTCTTAGCCTCTCTCTCTCTCTCTCTCTCTCTCTCTCTCTCTCTCTCTCTCTCTCTCTCTTCCATCACCTCTACTATTTTCCAACCCTCCCACCCTCCCTCTCTCACTTCCTTCCTTCTTCTTTCTTCTTTCCTCCTTCCTTCTCCCTCCCTCCCTCCCTCCCTCCTCTTCACCTCCCTCCCTCCCTCTCTCCCCTTCACCTCCCCCCTCCCTCTCCCCCCTCCTCCCTCCCTCCCTCCCTCACCTTTTGGTTATGAGTCATTATGTAGATGAGTCTGGCAGGTGACAAGGTGGACCCACAAACATCATTACAAAATCAACATATTTTACCTCAGCTAACCTGCCGGCGAGCCTCTCCTGGTGTGTGGTGTGAGCTTACCACACACCACCACCACCACCGTGTGGTGTGAGCTTACCACACACCACCACCACCACCGCGTGGTGTGAGCTTACCACACACCACCACCACCACCGTGTGGTGTGAGCTTACCACACACCACCACCACCACCGTGTGGTGTGAGCTTACCACGCACCACCGCCACCACCACCGTGTGATGTGAGCTTACCACGCACCACCACCACCACCGTGTGGTGTGAGCTTACCACACACCACCATCACCACCACCGTGTGGTGTGAGCTTACCACGCACCACCACCACCACCGTGTGGTGTGAGCTTACCACACACCACCGCCACCACCACCGTGTGATGTGAGCTTACCACGCACCACCACCACCACCGTGTGGTGTGAGCTTACCACACACCACCATCACCACCACCGTGTGGTGTGAGCTTACCACACACCACCACCACCACCGTGTGGTGTGAGCTTGCCACACACCATCACCACCACCGTGTGGTGTGAGCTTACCACACACCATCACCACCACCGTGTGGTGTGAGCTTACCATACACCACGACCACCGTGTGGTGTGAGCTTACCACACACCACCATCACCACCACCGTGTGGTGTGAGCTTACCACACACCACCGCCACCACCACCGTGTGGTGTGAGCTTACCATACACCACGACCACCGTGTGGTGTGAGCTTACCACACACCACCATCACCACCACCGTGTGGTGTGAGCTTACCGCACACCACCGCCACCACCACCGTGTGGTGTGAGCTTACCATACACCACGACCACCGTGTGGTGTGAGCTTACCATACACCACGACCACCGTGTGGTGTGAGCTTACCACACACCACCATCACCACCACCGTGTGGTGTGAGCTTACCACACACCACCGCCACCACCACCGTGTGGTGTGAGCTTACCATACACCACGACCACCGTGTGGTGTGAGCTTACCACACACCACCATCACCACCACCGTGTGGTGTGAGCTTACCGCACACCACCGCCACCACCACCGTGTGGTGTGAGCTTACCATACACCACGACCACCGTGTGGTGTGAGCTTACCACACACCACCATCACCACCACCGTGTGGTGTGAGCTTACCACACACCATCACCACCACCGTGTGGTGTGAGCTTACCACACACCACCACCACCGTGTGGTGTGAGCTTACCACACACCACCACCACCGTGTGATGTGAGCTTACCACACACCACCACCACCGTGTGGTGTGAGCGTACCACACACCACCATCACCGTGTGGTGTGAGCTTACCACACACCACCACCACCGTGTGGTGTGAGCTTACCACACACCACCACCACCGTGTGATGTGAGCTTACCACACACCACCACCACCGTGTGATGTGAGCTTACCAAACACCACCACCACCGTGTGATGTGAGCTTACCACACACCACCACCACCACCGTGTGATGTGAGCTTACCACACACCACCACCACCACCGTGTGATGTGAGCTTACCACACACCACCACCACCACCGTGTGATGTGAGCTTACCACACACCACCACCACCACTACTACCACCGTGTGGTGTGAGCTTACCACACACCACCACCACCGTGTGATGTGAGCTTACCACACACCACCACCACCGTGTGATGTGAGCTTACCACACACCGCCACCACCACCGTGTGATGTGAGCTTACCACACACCACCACCACCGTGTGTTGTGAGCTTACCGTACACCACCACCACCGTGTGATGTGAGCTTACCACACACCACCACCACCACCACCGTGTGATGTGAGCTTACCAAACACCACCACCACCGTGTGATGTGAGCTTACCAAACACCACCACCACCGTGTGATGTGAGCTTACCACACACCACCACCACCGTGTGATGTGAGCTTACCACACACCACCACCACCGTGTGGTGTGAGCTTACCACACACCACCACCACCGTGTGATGTGAGCTTACCACACACCACCACCACCGTGTGGTGTAAGCTTACCACACACCACCACCACCGTGTGGTGTGAGCTTACCACACACCACCACCACAGTGTGGTGTGAGCTTACCACACACCACCACCACCGTGTGGTGTGAGCTTACCACACACCACCACCACAGTGTGGTGTAAGCTTACCACACACCACCACCACCGTGTGGTGTGAGCTTACCACACACCACCACCACAGTAGTATAAGTTAAATCATTTATTAAGCGAGAACAAAGAACAATTAACGACATTTAAGGGTTTTGAAAAATCATTAGAAATTAATCAATTGATTATCAATTAAATTTCTCTTAACTAATCTGAATGACCTAAATTGACACTGTGCCATTATACTGAAGCCTTTAACAGAACAATTACATTACTGCAGTGTTAAGTGTTACTCATACTCTGATCACACTGGTAGTTAGCAGAGTATGAGGCGTGATATATGGAAGAGTATCAGGCACAGTATAATGGTAAGAGGTAGTAAAGGGGTGTCAGAAAGTATCAGGATGGTGTCAGGAAATTATTAGGGTGGTGTCAGGAAGTATCAGAGTGGTGTCAGGAAGTATCAGGATGGTGTCAGGAAATATCGGGGGTGTCAGGAAGTATCAGGATGGTGTCAGGAAATATCGGGGGTGTCAGGAAGTATCAGGATGGTGTCAGGAAGTATCGGGGGGTGTCAGGAAGTATCAGGATGGTGTCAGGAAATATCGGGGGTGTCAGGAAGTATCAGGGGGTGTCAGGAAGTATCAGGATGGTGTCAGGAAATATCGGGGGTGTCAGGAAGTATCAGGATGGTGTCAGGAAGTATCGGGGGTGTCAGGAAGTATCAGGATGGTGTCAGGAAATATCGGGGGTGTCAGGAAGTATCAGGATGGTGTCAGGAAGTATCGGGAGGTGTCAGGAAGGATCAGGATGGTGTCAGGAAGTATCGGGGGGTGTCAGGAAGTATCAGGATAGTGTCAGGAAATATCAGGGTGGTGTTAGGAATTATCAGGGTGGTGTCAGGAAGTATCGGGGGTCTCAGAAAGTAGCAGAATGGTGTCAGGAAGTATCAGAGTGGTGTCAGGAAATATCAGGGTGGTGTTAGGAATTATCAGGGTGGTGTCAGGAAGCATCAGGGTGGTGTCAGGAAGTATCGGGGGTGTCAGAAAGCAGCAGAATGGTGTCAGGAAGTATCGGGATGGTGTCAGGATGTATCAAAGTGGTGTCAGGAAATATCAGGATGGTGTCAGAAAGTATCAAAGTGGTGTCAGGAAGTATCAGAGTGGTGTCAGGAAGCATCGGGGTGGTGTCAGGAAGTATCAGGATGATGTCAGGAAATATCAAGGTGGTGTCAGGAAGTATCAGAGTGGTGTCAGGAAGTATCGGGGTGGTGTCAGGAAGTATCAGGATGATGTCAGGAAATATCAGGGTGGTGTTAGGAATTATCAGGGTGGTGTCAGGAAGCATCGGGGTGGAGTCAGGAAGTATCGGGGGTGTGAGAGAGTAGCAGAATGGTGTTAGGAAGTATCGGGGGTGTCAGGAAGTATCAGGGTATGGTCAGGAAGTATTAGGGTTGTGTCAGGTAGTATCAGGGTGGTGTCAGGTAGTATCAGGGTGGTGTCAGGAAGTATCAAAGTGGTATCAGGAAGTATCAGAGTGGTGTCAGGAAGCATCGGGGGGATGTCAGGAAGTATCAGGGTATGGTCAGGAAGTATCAGGGTTGTGTCAGGTAGTATCAAGGTTGTGTCAGGTAGTATCAGGGTGGTGTCAGAAAGTATCGGGGTGTCAAAGTATCGGGGGTGTCAGAAAGTATCGGGGGTGTCATAAAGTATCGGGGGTGTCAGAAAGTATCGGGGGTGTCATAAAGTATCGGGGGTGTCAGAAAGTATCGGGGTGGTGTCAGGTAGCATCAGGGTGGTGTCAGGAAGTATCAGAGTGGTGTCAGGAAGCATCGGGGTGGTGTCAGAAAGTATCAGGGTTGTGTCAGGAAGTTTCAAAGTGGTGTCAAGATGAATCATAGTGGTGTCAGGAAGTATCAGAGTGGTGTCAGGAAGCATCGGGGGGATGTCAGGAAGTATCACGGGTGTCTGAAAGTATGAGAGTGGTGTCAGGTAGTATTAGGGTATAAGGCAAGGGTATCAGTCGGCCCTGTGCCACCCCTGGGCCAAGCTGTCAGGAGGGACACACACACGCACACACACACACAGATAATGACTGAGTAATTTATCAAGGTGAGATGAAAGCCGGAAATAGAAATTTATTTATATGTAGGTGGTGTTATGGTGTGGTGCAAGGTGGTGTTATGGTGTGGTGCAAGGTGGTGTTATGGTGTGGTGCAAGGTGGTGTTATGGTGTGGTGCAAGGTGGTGTTATGGTGTGAGGCAGTGAGGTGGTGTTATGGTGTGGTGCATGGTGGTGTTATTGTGTGGTGCAAGGTGATGTTATTGTGTGGTGCAAGGTGGTGTTATGGTGTGGTGCAAGGTGGTGTTATGGTGTGGTGCAAGGTGGTGTTATGGTGTGGTGCAAGGTGGTGTTATGGTGTGGTGCAAGGTGGTGTTATGGTGTGGTGCAAGGTGGTGTTATGGTGTGGTGCAAGGTGGTGTTATTGTGTCGTGCAAGGTGGTGTTATGGTGTGGTGCATGGTGGTGTTATGGTGTGGTGCAAGGTGGTGTTATGGTGTGGTGCAAGGTGGTGTTATGGTGTGGTGCATGGTGGTGTTATGGTGTGGTGCAAGGTGGTGTTATGGTGTGGTGCAAGGTGGTGTTATTGTGTCGTGCAAGGTGGTGTTATGGTGTGGTGCAAGGTGGTGTTATGGTGTGGTGCAAGGTGGTGTTATGGTGTGGTGCAAGGTGGTGTTATGGTGTGATGCAAGGTGGTGTTATTGTGTTATGGTGTGGTGCAAGGTGGTGTTATGGTGTGGTGCAAGGTGGTGTTATGGTGTGGTGCATGGTGGTGTTATGGTGTGGTGCAAGGTGGTGTTATGGTGTGGTGCAAGGTGGTGTTATGGTGTGGTGCAAGGTGGTGTTATGGTGTGGTGCAAGGTGGTGTTATGGTGTGGTGCAAGGTATTGTTATGGTGTGGTGCATGGTGGTGTTATGGTGTGGTGCAAGGTGGTGTTATGGTGTGGTGCAAGGTGGTGTTATGGTGTGGTGCAAGGTATTGTTATGGTGTGGTGCATGGTGGTGTTATGGTGTGATGCAAGGTGGTGTTATGGTGTGGTGCAAGGTATTGTTATGGTGTGGTGCATGGTGGTGTTATGGTGTGATGCAAGGTGGTGTTATGGTGTGGTGCAAGGTATTGTTATGGTGTGGTGCAAGGTGGTGTTATGGTGTGGTGCAAGGTGGTGTTATGGTGTGGTGCAAGGTGGTGTTATGGTGTGGTGGTACAAGGTGGTGTTGTGGTGTGAGACAGTGTGGTGGTGTTATGGTGTAAGACGGTGTGGTGGTGTTATTCGGGGAGACAGTATAGTGGTGTTATAGTGTGAGGGAGGGAGGGGGTGCTATGGTGTGAGGGGGGTGTAGTGCTATGGTGTGAGGGGGTGTAGTGCTATGGTGTGAGGGGGGTGTAGTGCTATGGTGTGAGGGGGGTGTAGTGCTATGGTGTATCTGTGTATTATATGGTAGAGAGGTGACAGCTGGGTAATGTCCTGTACAGTTCACTCTTTAACAGGTTATAATTTAGCGAAAACTGCAGTAAGACGTGAACCTATCCACCTGTTAACATGCCAGTGTAACTATAACCCCCCCCCCCCCCTCCCCCTCGTCCCCAGTGAGGTATCTGTGTCACGCTATTATTGCAACAGTTAAACAAAAATAATGAAATGTTATATTCCTCTGGGTTAAAAATATATCGTTCATTACCGTAGAATAATCCTGGTACAGTCAACTACTAAAGTCCAATCACCTCTCCTCCTGAACCACGAACCCTACCAAGACTCACGAACCCATAGCATTTATGGACAGAATAATGTATCAGTCTACTGCTTCGGGTTCACGAGTCCGACTCTCTCTCGGGGGTTCGTGGTTCAGGGGAAGAGTTGAACGGACTTTTATGGGTAACTCTACTGCACAAACTGGTCTCGTGTTTCTTCTACGTGAGAGAGAAGGGAAAATTGTAGTATGTGTAAGATATTGTTTATTTCCAACAAACATTTAGTGCCTGATGTTGAGGAAAAAGCTTGTATATGTTTACATTATTCTGTATATGTTGGTAAGCTGTGGGCGAGTGGATAAAGCTCCTGCATGTACTAATAATGATGGTAGTGGTGGGAGAAGCTGAGGGATGATGGTGGTAGTGGTGGGAGAAGCTGAGGGATGATGGTGGTAGTGGTAGCAGAAGCTGAGGGATGATGGTGGTAGTGGTGGGAGAAGCTGAGGGATGATGGTGGTAGTGGTGGGAGAAGCTGAGGGATGATGGTGGTAGTGGTAGCAGAAGCTGAGGGATGATGGTGGTAGTGGTGGGAGAAGCTGAGGGATGATGGTGGTAGTGGTAGCAGAAGCTGAGGGATGATGGTGGTAGTGGTAGCAGAAGCTGAGGGATGATGGTGGTAGTGGTATAAGGTGGTGTAGTATAAGGGTAGGTCATGGTATAAGGTGGTGTAGTATAAGGGTAGGTCATGGTATAAGGTGGTGTAGTATCAGGGTAGGTCATGGTATAAGGTGGTGTAGTATAAGGGTAGGTCATGGTATAAGGTGGTGTAGTATCAGGGTAGTTCATGGTATAAGGTGGTGTAGTATCAGGGTAGGTCATGGTATAAGATGGTGTAGTATCAGGGTAGTTCATGGTATAAGGTGGTGTAGGATCAGGGTAGGTCATGGTATAAGGTGGTGTAGTATCAGGGTAGGTCATGGTATAAGAACCCCTCACATTATAAGAATTTAAGCCTATCATTATTATTTACAGGTGTGTCAATGTCACCAGGTAAAGACGCTTAATCATAGAACTTAGCAAGATAATTAATTTGATCTTTTTTACAACTAAGGATTATATTTTTCTGGTCTATTAATGTGTCAACACTTAAAATCGTAGCAAATTTAGCCTTTCAAAATATTCTTCGCATTTTGTTAATATTTCAGGTAGATTTCAGCTGCTTTTGTAAACCTGATCAAATATTTACCTGTAAAGAAAAATAATCTATGTTGGAGGTGCAGATAACTATGTGTCTGTGTATATTAGTATGTGGGGGTGAATTTATGTATACCTGTATTGATGTGTGTGTGTGTGTATGTGTATGTGTTCGCGTGTGTGTATCTATGTGTGTGTGCGCGTTGGGGATTTTAGTAGTAGGAGGGAGGTAGGGGAGGAAGGAGGTAAGGGAGGTACGAAGGAAAGAAAGAAAGAAAGAAAGAAGGAAGGAAGGAAGGAAGGAAGGAAGAAAAAGCAGGAAGGAAGAGAGGAAGGAAATAAGGGAAAATAGATGCATGAAGGAAGAGAGGGAAGGAAGGAAGGGAGGAAGGGAGGAGAGAGATAGGAGAAAGAGAGGAAAGAGAAGGAGAAAGAGAAAGGAAAAGAATAAAAAATAGATGTATGAAGGAAGTAAGATACGGAAGGAAGGAAGGAAGGAAGGAAGGAAGGAAGGGAAGGTAGCGTATTAATCCCACCATCTTGTAGGATTTCGCCAACAACAACTTTGATAACCGCAGACGAGAACCCAGTCCACCGCCTCTGTACTTAAGTCATGTCAGGTGATCTTGTTGACAGAGTTGTGTCCTGGAGTCAGCTGAGCATTGTGTGAGGAGAGCTGAGCGTGAGTACTGTACACCTGAAGATGAGTCTACCTGGTGAGTCAACAGGTGTAGGTATGTGAGTCTTAATGGCTTAGGTGAGGAATTGGAGGTATCCAGCCTTACAGTACACCCACACCACACCCAGCCTATAGTGCCCCAACACCACACCCAGCATATAGTGCCTCAACACCACACCCAGCATATAGTGCCTCAACACCACACCCAGCCCACAGTGCCCCAACACCACACCCAGCATATAGTGCCTCAACACCACACCCAGCCTATAGTGCCCCCACACCACACCCAGCCCACAGTGCCCCCACACCACACCCAGCCCACAGTACCCCCAACACCACACCCAGCCCACAGTGCCCCAACACCACACCCAGCCCACAGTGCCCCAACACCACACCCAGCCCACAGTGCCTCAACACCACACCCAGCCCACAGTGGCCCCACACCACACCCAGCCCACAGTGCCCCCACACCACACCCAGCCCACACTGCCCCAACACCACACCCAGCCCACACTGCCCCAACACTACACCCAGCCCACACTGCCCCAACACCACACCCAGCCCACACTGCCCCCACACCACACCCAGCCTACAGTGCCCCAATACCACACCCAGCCCACAGTGCCCCACTACCACACCCAGTCTATAGTGCCCCAATACCACATCCAGCCTATAGTGCTCCAACACCACACCCAGCCCACAGTGCCCCAACACCACACCCAGCCCACAGTGCCCCAACACCACATCCAGCCTATAGTGCCCCAACACCACACCCAACCCACAGTGCCCAAACATTACACCCAGCCTATAGTGCTCCAACACCACACCCAGCCCACAGTGCCCCCACACCACACCCAGCCCACAGTACCCCAACACCACACCCAGCCCACAGTGCCCCAACACCACACCCACCCTACAGTGCCCCAACACCACACCCAGCCTATAGTGCCCCCACACCATACCCAGCCTACAGTGCCCCCACACCACACCCAGCGTACAGTACCCCAACACCACACCCAGCCCACAGTGCCCCAACACCACACCCAGCCCACAATGGCCCCACACCACACCCAGCCCACAGTGCCCCAACACCACACCCAGCCCACAATGGCCCCACACCACACCCAGCCTACAGTGCCCCCACACCACACCCAGCCTACAGTGCCCCCACACTACACCCAGCCTACAGTGCCCCCACACCACACCCAGCCTACAGTACCCCAACACCACACCCAGCGTACAGTACCCCAACACCACACCCAGCCCACAGTGCCCCAACACCACACCCAGCCCACAATGGCCCCACACCACACCCAGCCCACAGTGCCTCAACACCACACCCAGCCCACAGTGGCCCCACACCACACCCAGCCCACAGTGCCCCCACACCACACCCAGCCCACACTGCCCCAACACCACACCCAGCCCACACTGCCCCAACACCACACCCAGCCCACACTGCCCCCACACCACACCCAGCCTACAGTGCCCCAATACCACACCCAGCCCACAGTGCCCCACTACCACACCCAGTCTATAGTGCCCCAATACCACATCCAGCCTATAGTGCTCCAACACCACACCCAGCCCACAGTGCCCCAACACCACACCCAGCCCACAGTGCCCCCACACCACACCCAGCCTACAGTGCCCCCACACCACACCCAGCCTACAGTGCCCCCACACTACACCCAGCCTACAGTGCCCCCACACCACACCCAGCCTACAGTACCCCAACACCACACCCAGCCCACAGTACCCCAACACCACACCCAGCCCACAGTGCCCCAACACCACACCCAGCCCACAATGGCCCCACACCACACCCAGCCCACAGTGCCTCAACACCACACCCAGCCCACAGTGGCCCCACACCACACCCAGCCCACAGTGCCCCCACACCACACCCAGCCCACACTGCCCCAACACCACACCCAGCCCACAGTGCCCCAACACCACACCCAGCCCACACTGCCCCCACACCACACCCAGCCTACAGTGCCCCAACACCACACCCAGCCCACAGTGCCCCACACCACACCCAGCCTACAGTGCCCCCACACCACACCCAGCCTACAGTGCCCCAACACCACACCCAGCCTACAGTGCCCCAACACCACACCCAGCCCACAGTACCCCCACACCACACCCAGCCCACAGTGCCCCAACACCACACCCAGCCCACAGTGCCCCACACCACACCCAGCCCACAGTGCCCCCACACCACACCCAGCCCACAGTGCCCCCACACCACACCCAGCCCACAGTGCCCCACACCACACCCAGCCCACAGTACCCCCACACCACACCCAGCCCACAGTGCCCCCACACCACACCCAGCCCACAGTGCCCCACACCACACCCAGCCCACAGTGCCCCCACACCACACCCAGCCCACAGTGCCCCCACACCACACCCAGCCCACAGTGCCCCAACACCACACCCAGCCCACAGTGGCCCCACACCACACCCAGCCCACAGTGCCCCAACACCACACCCAGCCCACAGTGCCCCCACACCACACCCAGCCCACAGTGCCCCCACACCACACCCACATCACGCGATAATTAATCATCGCTAAATTAGTTTCTGATTTATTAGAGCAGTTTGGGTTGAGTTAATGAAATAGGTATTGTAGGTTCTTTACGGCCAGAAGCGTCACAATTACGGCCAGAAGCGTCACAATTACGACCAGAAGGGTCATAATTACGGCCGAAGAGTCATAATTACGGCCAGAAGCGTCACAATTACTGCCAGAAGCGTCACATTTATGGCCACAAAAGTCACAATTATGGCCAGAAGCGTCATAATTACTGCCAGATGCGTCACAATTATGGCCAGAAGCGTCACAATTACGGCCAGAAGCGTCACAATTACGGCCAGAAGCGTCATAATTACGGCCAGAAGCGTCACAATTACGGCCAGAAGCGTCACAATTATGGTCAGAAGCGTCACAATTACGGCCAGAAGCGTCACAATTACGGCCAGAAGCGTCACAATTACGGCCAGAAGCGTCATAATTACGGCCAGAAGCGTCACAATTACGGCCAGAAGCGTCACAATTACTGCCAGAAGCGTCACAATTACGGCCAGAAGAGTCATAATTACGGCCAGAAGCGTCACAATTACTGCCAGAAGCGTCACAATTACTGCCAGAAGCGTCACAATTACGGCCAGAAGCGTCAAAATTACGGCCAGAAGCGTTATAATTATGGCCTTGGCATCGCAATTTCCAGGTAATTTTATAATGGTTAGGTAGAAGAAAAATAGCGTCAGGTGAGATGGTGTTGATGAGCCTCAGCCGCTATTTTATGATACCTAAAAAAATCCCCACTGATTGTTATTCGCTTTTCGTAAGAGGACAAAGAGCGCGCGCGTGTGTGTGTGTGTGTGTTGACCGTGATAACTGCCGTGTGTACAGTAAACTCACATAAGGCTTAGTAGTGAACCTGTCTTTCTTCTAGTAGGCAAGGAGTGATGTAACGCTTGTGTACAGTCCCCATCACTAGTGTGTTTACAGGGGATCGTTTGGTTTTGTGCAGTGTGGCAGCGCTGTGTTTGTTTATATCCGACAGAAGGAAACTCACAATAATAAATATACTATGGAGTCAAATTAAAACAATATTAAAACAAATATCTCAAAAAATAATTATATATGGAATATTTATTTGACGAGCCCCTGTAAACACGCAAATGAAGGGGACTGTACCTCTCCCTCACCTGTCGTCAGAAGTAGCTAATTAGTCTCTTCTGAATCACCTAGAGTCCAGGTAACAATTATATCACTTGCTTGAGACATTTAGAGAGGCTGTACTCCTCCCAAATAAGTCAGGTGATGAATGGTATTATCAAAGGGGCAAGTGAGGTCTCTGTAAACATAATCAAAAGTTTATAAACTCTGTAGGTTTCATGACATTAACTTAAGGTTCCTAATTACATGCCAAAATATAATGACGTAATATAGAACAGGTATACATATTTAGTAAACATTATATGACTCGTGTGTTTATATACATAGCAGTACACATTATTCTTATAGAGGTAAACATTGCTAACGTTTCCGTAACACTGAATAATGAAGGTTCCCCCCGACACACACACACACACACACTCACACATACTTACTACACCAGGATCGATTCAGCAAAACATTCTAGTGATTAGTGAACGATTGATTACGGAGCAGTGCAATAAGTGATTATCATACAGTGCTCGATAGTGCACCCCAAAGAAAAGTCAGACAGTGGGCACTTTATCGGTCACCTTTAAAGTGCCAGTGACAAGGACCACCGCGGTGTTTACATATATCGTGATAACTGTGTCGGCGACCCCAAGCACCAGGGACAAAGACCACCGTCTTTACGACTGACAAATCTTAACAGATGTCTACCAGTGTCAGTGTCCCTCAAAGTGCCGCCAGTGACAAACACTTCCGTCCGCCCACAACAGATATCAACAGATGGCCATCTATACCATCTAAAGCGTGGGAACGGTTATCCTGATGGCAGTGTTATCGCGCTACTCAAGTCACTGAACATATTCCACGCGCGGAGCCGTAGACAAGGCCGTCATGCACATAAGCCCATTACAACCGTAACCTCCACTGGGAAACCGGAGAAACCCACCCCTGACAGACCATACCACCACACTGAAGTTCCACGGATATGGTATGATCTCCCGTCTTTACTGCTATCCAACGTCACTTCCCTAGCTAACAAGTTCGACGAGCTGGCAACTACAGTCAGGTCAACCGCCGCGAGCGTCGTTGCCATATGTGAGGCTTGGCAAATTGTGCCTGAAACGTGTCATATTGAGGGATATCAACTCTTTCATCACCTTCGTTCACAAAGACGCGGAGGGGGCGTTGCCCTCTTCTGTCAAGATGACCTACACCCGTCACGCCTGGATGTTCAAGTCCCAGCAGATGTGGAAGCATTATGGGTACGTGTCGTGTTACGGGCCCACCCACGCAACACTGCTTCCATTATAATCTGTGTGGCATACCATCCGCCTCGATCACCCACCAGAGACACTCTTATCAATCATCTCATCACCACCTCAGACCACCTCAGAGTTAGGTACCCATGTGCCAAGTTAGTATTATGTGGGGATTTAAATGAAATTGACACCACTGATATCCAGGACCAGCTATCACTATCACAAGTTGTGACCTTCCCCACACACGGTCAAAATACCCTTGACCTTATCTTAACTGACTTAGCGGACCAGTACCAACCACCTCAACCAATGCCTCCTATCGGGTGTAGCACACACTTATCAGTGCTCTGGTCCCCAGCTGCCACTCCCACTCAAGTACAGAGACCCTACATCAAGACCTACAGGCCGATTACTGACTCTGCAGTGCGCCTCTTCGGGCAGTGGATAGTTCACCATCCTTGGACTGAAGTACTTAGCGTGGATGACGTGGAAACCAAATGGATAAATTATACCAACACCACCACGCAAGCTCACCACCACTTCTTCCCCGAGAAGTCCGTCAGATCTCACCCAGCTGACTTGCCCTGGATCACACCTCGGATCAAAAGACTTATGCAACAGAGAGACAGAGCCTTTCATCTCAACGACCACATCCGCTACAGGTCACTTCGCAACCGAGTCATCCGCGAAATACGCACTGCAAAGAAGTCCCACTACCCAACCAAATTACAACACCTGAAGCAGACCAACATCAGTCAATGGTATGGTAAGCTTAAAGAACTCTGTGGACTAAACAATAAGACACACCCCCTCCCCTTCCTTAGCCATCTCACTAGTGTTGACGCAGCTGAGCAAACAAATAATCATTTCGCTACTATATGCCAGACGCTCCCCCGGCTTGACACAACCACTCTCCCTGCTTACCTACCAGCCCCCCTTCCCACTGACTTAGTAGAAGAATTTGACGTAGCAAAACGCCTGGACAAACTAAAATTAAAACGCTCTACCACCCCCATTGACTTACCAATGAAACTCTTCAAGGAGTTCTCCCCGGAGCTTGCTAAACCCCTCTGCTCCATCATCAATGCTTCTCTCAGTCAAGCCAGATGCCCAGCTGACTGGAAAACCTCTTATGTATCACCAGTGCCCAAGTCAACCAGCCCACAATCCTTAAATCAGCTACGACCTATTGCAATCACCCCAATACCCAGCCTAATCTGTGAAAGTTTTGTGTTCGACTGGGCTTATGCTGATATTGCAGGAGTCGTAGACCCTCAGCAATTTGGCAACATGAAAACTTCCTCCACCACTCACTGTCTTGTCAGCTTTCTCGATTACATATACCGCCATCTCGAGAAACGAAAAACGTCTGTAGCTGTCGCCTTCATTGATTTCACTAAAGCGTTCGACCTAGTCGACCACAATATAATCATCAAGAAAGCTATTGACCTCGGGCTTCGAAGAAGCCTCATACCATGGCATACAGACTTCCTCAGTGACCGACGCCAAGCTGTACGCTTCCGAGGGGCTGTCTCCACCTTTCAGTCACTCACCTGTGGCGTCCCCCAAGGCACCAAGATGGGACCACTCTGCTTCCTTATGCTCATCAATGATGCCCTAAGAGAAACCCCTGCTCGCTGGAAATATGTCGACGACTCCACCATTGGGATCAGCGTCAACAATTCTGCTCCCAACTATACCGCCCTTCAGGATTTATTGAACAGTCTCCAAAACTGGGCCACCAACAACCATGTCACCATCAACCATACCAAGACCATGGTTATGCACATCAACCTCTCCTCCGACATTGTCCCACCTCCTTCCATTACTCTAGGTCCGAACACACTCCAGGTTGTAGATTCCACGAAGCTCCTCGGCGTCACCATAGACAACAAACTAAATTGGAAACCACACGTCAATGAAGTTGTCAAATCCTCCAGTTTCCGTCTCCACCTCCTCCGCCGACTCAAGTCCCTCGGAGTTCCTGCACACGAGCTCCTCAGTGTTTACACAACATTCATACTTCCCAAGCTCACCTATGCCTCCCCCACCTGGTCTTCCTCCCTAAATGCCACACAACGTAAACACCTATAAAATGTGCAAAAGAGGGCATGCAAGATTATTCTCTCCCCCTCCTACTCCACATATCAAGAAGCGCTCAACACACTGACCCTTTCGACTCTCACTGACCATCACCACGACCTCATCTGCAAATTTGGTAAGAAGCTTCTACACCATCCCCGACACCGGCTCCTACTACCACCTGAGATCCCTTGTCCGAGAATTGCTGTGCGACACCACAACCGCATCCAGCCCATACGTGCACGAACTGATCGCTATAAGAACAGCCCAGTCCCAACCATTGTAAAAATTATCAATAACTTGTAACACTGTAACACTGTCACTATGTTGAAATGAACTGTAGTTTGAGCTTTTCCCCATCTAAGTTATTATATGTCTTATTTGTGTCACTTATGTTACTTGTATATTACTTGTAATTCGTAACCCATTCCCCAAATATGTAACTGTATACTTTCAGCCTTCTGGCTGCCAAGCTCTTTCAATAAACCGTTAATTATTATTATTATTATTATTATACTCCACCCAATAAAGTGTTCCTGACACCAATAGCTTGACTAATAGACGTCTATTTCAAACAGGTTTTTAATGTGATTTTTTTTAGGGGGGGGGGGGGGTTGATAAACAGGTCTTTTTGATGAACCTAATGAAGATATTTTGTACCTGTACTTTTTATACCTGTACAAGCCAGGTATAAAAAAGGACTTGTTTATTGAAGTCTGAATATCAAAGAGTGACGGAAGCCAGACACCACTTTGATTCTATATATATCGAGTTTGTTTTGCTGTTTGCGTTTCATCCTGTTTCTTTATATATGACTCAGGTGTTTTGTTTCAGATGACAACGGATTAAACTTGTATACAACTGCCTAGTGAAATAATGGACACTTTTTTTTCGCTCTTTATCTCTGTCCGTCTGTCTATTTACGTTGTATCTGTCTTTTCGTTTATCTTTCTAACTTTCCAAACATTTTTATTGGTGTTTATGTATGTATGTATGTCTTTCTGTCTGTGTGTCTGTCTGTCTGTCTGTCTGTCTGTCTGTCGCGGTATCTATGTATCTATCTACCTACCTATCTATCTATCTATCTATCTATTATTTTATCTATAAATCCACCCATGTCTTCATCCACCCATTAATCCTCAATCATCAATTCTTACATCCTATTTACTCCTAGACTTAAGACATCCTTGACCACAGAAGGGTCAAGACGTACCTGGCGCTCCTCTCGGAGCAACCAGGTCAACTGTAAAGTTGGCCTATACCAACTCCCTCCCCACCTCCCCACAGAAATATCAACAAGTTCTCGCCAGAAGTTACAATTTCATTTAGGAAAGGAATGGGACCAGTGTTGAACAGAGGTGAACAGTGCTTAAGACAGTGAGAACAACTCAACAGTAACAGTCGTACCCAAGTTAACCGGTCCCAGGTACCCATTGATAACGGCCCGTGAGACCCAACAACAACCAGGGATGTGTTAATCCGTCTACGATAGGAAGGCCTGGGACCACACCTCACTCATATAACACCATCTGTGAGGGAATTACTACACCACGTCAGGTCCCTCATAACACCATCTGTGAGGGAATTACTACACCACGTCAGGTCCCTCATAACACCATCTGTGAGGGAATTACTACACCACGTAAGGTCCCTCATAACACCATCTGTAAGGGAATTACTACACCACGTGAGGCCCCTCATAACGCCATCTGTGAGGGAATTACTACACCACGTGAGGTCCCTCATTACACCATCTGTGAGGGAATTACTACACCACGTGATGCCCCTCATAACACCATCTGTGAGGGAGTTACTACACCACGTGATGCCCCTCATAACACCATCTGTGAGGGAATTACTACACCACGTGGTCCCTCATAACACCATCTGTGAGGGAATTACTACACCACGTCAGGTCCCTCATAACACCATGTGTGAGGGAACTACTACACCACGTGAGGTCCCTCCTAACACCATCTGGGAGGGAGTTACTACACTACGTGTTTGCTGTTCAACACCTACATTAATCTGTATGTTCACTGTATGTTCCTTTACCTTTCTCTAATGAAGGCTTTTGTTAAACCACCAATGTATGTAATAAGTCATTTATGTCCAATGTATATTTTCAGCCTTCGGGCTGCAGAACTTTTTCAATAAACCGTTAATTATTATTATTATTATTATTACAATCCAAACAGAACTTACGACTCGTCACGACATCGATCAGACAGACACAAGACTCAAAATGGTTCCTACAGGCTCAAGAAATCACTGGGTGAGGTGGGTGGGTGGCGGGGTGAAGTAGGTGGGTAGCGGGGTGAGGTAGGTGGGTGGCGGGGTGAGGTAGGTGCGTGGCGGGGTGAGGTGGGTGGGTGGCGGGGTGAGGTGGGTGGGTGGCGGGGTAAGGTGGGAGGTTTCTGGGTGAGGTAAGAGGTTTCTGGGTGTGGTAGGAGGTTAGGTTGCTTAGGTTAGGTTAAGCGAAGTATCAGGGGAGGTTAAATCATCGTCTAGGCTTCAATAATTATGTTCTTCAGGAGTGTATGGTAGGACAGTAAACATTAGGAGTGTATGGTAGGAGAGTAAACATTAGGAGTGTATGGTAGGAGAGTAAACATTAGGAGTGTATGGTAGGACAGTAAACATTAGGGGTGTATGGTAGGACAGTAAACATTAGGAGTGTATGGTAGGAGAGTAAACATTAGGGGTGTATGGTAGGAGAGTAAACATTAGGGGTGTATGGTAGGACAGTAAACATTAGGAGTGTATGGTAGGAGAGTAAACATTAGGGGTGTATGGTAGGACAGTAAACCTTAGGGGTGTATGGTAGGACAGTAAACAATAGGGGTGTATGGTAGGACAGTAAACAATAGGAGTGTATGGTAGGACAGTAAACATTAGGGGTGTATGTTAGGACAGTAAACATTAGGGGTGTATGGTAGGACAGTAAACATTAGGGGTGTATGGTAGGACAGTAAACATTAGGGGTGTATGGTAGGACAGTAAACATTAGGGGTGTATGGTAGGACAGTAAACATTAGGGGTGTATGGTAGGACAGTAAACATTAGGAGTGTATGGTAGGACAGTAAACATTAGGGGTGTATGGTAGGACAGTAAACAATAGGGGTGTATGGTAGGACAGTAAACATTAGGAGTGTATGGTAGGACAGTAAACATTAGGGGTGTATGGTAGGACAGTAAACATTAGGGGTGTATGGTAGGACAGTAAACATTAGGGGTGTATGGTAGGTCAGTAAACATTTGGGGTGTATGGTAGGTCAGTAAACATTAAGGGTGTATGGTAGGACAGTAAACATTAGGGGTGTATGGTAGGACAGTAAACATTAGGGGTGTATGGTAGGACAGTAAACATTAGGAGTGTATGGTAGGACAGTAAACATTAGGAGTGTATGGTAGGACAGTAAACATTAGGAGTGTATAGTAGAACAGTAAACATTAGGGGTGTATGGTAGGACAGTAAACATTAGGAGTGTATGGTAGGACAGTAAACATTAGGAGTGTATGGTAGGACAGTAAACATTAGGGGTGTATGGTAGGACAGTAAACATTAGGAGTGTATGGTAGGACAGTAAACATTAGGGGTGTATGGTAGGACAGTAAACATTAGGGGTGTATGGTAGGACAGTAAACATTAGGAGTGTATGGTAGGTCAGTAAACATTAGGGGTGTATGGTAGGTCAGTAAACATTTGGGGTGTATGGTAGGGCTGTAAACATTAGGGGTGTATGGTAGGTCAGTAAACATTAGGGGTGCATGGTAGGTCAGTAAACATTTGGGGTGTATGGTAGATCAGTAAACATTAAGGGTGTATGGTAGGACAGTAAACATTAGGGGTGTATGGTAGGACAGTAAACATTCGGGGTGTATGTTAGGACAGTAAACATTCGGGGTGTATGGTAGGACAGTAAACATTAGGAGTGTATGGTAGGACAGTAAACATTAGGAGTGTATGGTAGGACAGTAAACATTAGGAGTATATGGTAGGACAGTAAACATTAAGAGTGTATGGTAGGACAGTAAACATTAGGGGTGTATGGTAGGACAGTAAACATTAGGAGTGTAGGGTAGGACAGTAAACACTAGGAGTGTATGGTAGGACAGTAAACATTAGGAGTGTATGGTAGGACAGTAAACATTAGAGTGTATAGTAGAACAGTAAACATTAGGGGTGTATGGTAGGACAGTAAACATTAGGAGTGTATGGTAGGACAGTAAACATTAGGAGTGTATGGTAGGACAGTAAACATTAGGGGAGTATGGTAGGACAGTAAACATTAGGAGTGTATGGTAGGACAGTAAACATTAGGGGTGTATGGTAGGACAGTAAACATTAGGAGTGTATGGTAGGACAGTAAACATTAGGGGTGTATGGTAGGACAGTAAACATTAGGGGTGTATGGTAGGACAGTAAACATTAGGGGTGTATGGTAGGACAGTAAACATTAGGGATGTATGGTAGGACAGTAAACATTAGCGGTGTATGGTAGGACAGTAAACATTAGGGGTGTATGGTAGGACAGTAAACAATAGGGGTGTATGGTAGGACAGTAAACATTAGGGGTGTATGGTAGGACAGTAAACATTAGGGGTGTATGGTAGGGCTGTAAACTTTGGGAGCGTATGGTAGGACAGTAAACATTAGGGGTGTATGGTAGGGCTGTAAACTTTGGGAGTGTATGGTAGGACAGTAAACATTAGGGGTGTATGGTAGGACAGTAAACATTAGGAGTGTATGGTAGGACAGTAAACATTAGGGGTGTATGGTAGGGCTGTAAACTTTGGGAGTGTATGGTAAGGCATTAAACACACTAGTTCAACACAACACTCAAATAAACATCACTATACATCACTAATGAAGATAATATTAATTTTTCTTGTCTTTTCTCATTTTAGGTTCACAGGTGTGTTGCGCTTGGGCAGGTAAAGGTCTCCAATTAGTGGCCGAGCACAAACACCGACGTAGATAAAAATATATTTCTTCATGCGTCAAAAATTATCTTCCTAGCGACATAAAATATTTAATGATCATCTTCTAAAAACAACTCAACCTGAAGAGCGTACAGGTAATATTAATTAGTCGGTAATTACTGTCATTTAGGATGTTTATAAATACTACGACAGATATAATAAGCTTTAATTGTAAGAAAAGTTAATAATTAGATATCTATATTATATTACCTAAAGAATCACTTACTGCACAATTTCGCTGCAACCTAACCTAACCTAACCTAACATGTACAACCTAGACTCACTAAACTTTTTTATTTCACACATTTCAACATCTGTGTCCCCCTACCCACCCCAAACCCCCTTCCTTCAACCCCCATCCCCCTACCCCAACCCCCATTCCCCTACCCCAACCCCCATCCCCCTACCCCAACCCCCTTTCCCCTACCCCAACCCCCATTCCCCTACCCCAATCCCCATCCCCCCTACCCCAACCCCCATCCCCCTACCCCAACCCCCTTTCCCCCCCTACCCCTTTTCCCACCACTCCAGGCCAAATACTGACCAGGTGTGAAAGCTACGGAATCAAATAGTTAAATACTCTGCTCTTGGTATTAACTCAAATATTTACTCACTCTAACGCCTCCAGGTACGTACACACAGGTGGGAAACTGCTCGTCCCACACACACACACACCTGACAGCAGAACAAATTATCACATTTAACTAATAGAGACTAATCATACAGACGTTTACTGTTATTACACCTCATACACCTGAGTATGATGTATGGTGTGTGTGTGTGTATATATCGAACACCACACACTCATACATCACACACTGAGGCTCTGACCCGTCCGTTCGTCCATCCATCCAACCATCCATCTGTCTGTCTGTCTGTCTTCAAGTCCTAAATCATTGTTTCTATATAACTGGAATTATTTAAGCAAATCATTAAAAAAACTAAAGATTGAGAAAAAATCATTGATATAAAAATGCAAAAGATAATTAACATTCGAAATTGCATAAAAATTTACGAAAAAAAATCAAAATAATATAAAGTAAAGAATAAATAATTTTGTATAACATAAACAAACCGGGAATCAATAAACAGTGTAAATAATTAGGTAAATAAAGATAAATAAATAATATATGGATGAAACAGCCGATATTGACTTAACGACTCTCAATAAACTAAGGCATATTGCTGAAGTTTTCTCCGTGGGGGCGGGGAGATGATTCTTCTTCTTCTTCTTCTTCTTCTTCTTCTTCTTCTTCTTCTTCTCCTCCTCCTCCTCCTCCTCCAGACTCATGAATCCGAAGCAGTAGACTGAATCCATAATTGCTTCGGGTTCACGAGTCTGAATCTCTTGGTTGAGGGTTCGTGGTTCAGGAGGGAGCGGTGAACGGACACAGGTGAGGTTATGGCCACACAGGTGAGGTTATGGCCACACAGGTGAGGTTATGGCCACACAGGTGAGGTTATGTCCACACAGGTGAAGTTATGGCCACACAGGTAAGGTTATGGCCACACAGGTGAGGTTACGGCGTCGCAGGTGAGGTAATGGCCACACAGGTGAGGTTATGGCCACACATTTGAGGTTTATGGCCACACAGGTGAGGTTATGGTCACACAGGTGAGGTTATGGCCACACAGGTGAGGCTTTGGCCACACAGGTGAGGTTATGACTACACAGGTGAGGTTATGGCCACACAGGTGAGGTTATGGTCACAGAGGTGAGGTTATGGCCACACAGGTGAGGTTTATGGCCACACAGGTGAGGTTATGGTCACACAGGTGAGGTTATGGCCACACAGGTGAGGTTATGGCCACACAGGTGAGGTCATGGCCACACAGATGAGGTTATGGCCACACAGGTGAGGTTATGGCCACACAGGTGAGGTTATGGCCACACAGGTGAGGATATGGCCACACAGGTGAGGTTATGGCCACACAGGTGAGGTTATGGCCACACAGGTGAGGCTATGGCCACACAGGTGAAGTTATGGCCGCACAGGTAAGGTTATGGCCACACAGGTGAGGTTATGGCCACACAGGTGAGGTTATGGTCACACAGGTGAGGTTTTGGCCACACGGGTGAGGCTATGGCCACACAGGTGAGGTTATGGCCACACAGGTGAGGTCATGTCCACACAGGTGAGGTTATGGCCACACAGGTGAGGTTATGTCCACACAGGTGAGGTTATGGCCACACAGGTGAGGTTATGGTCACACAGGTGAGGTTATGGCCACACAGGTGAGGTTATGTCCACACAGGTGAGGTTATGGCCACACAGGTGAGGTTATGGTCACACAGGTGAGGTTATGGCCACACAGGTGAGGTTATGGCCACACAGGTGAGGTTATGGCCACACAGGTGAGGTTATGGTCACACAGGTGAGGTTATGGCCACACAGGTGAGGTTATGGTCACACAGGTGAGGTTATGGCCACACAGGTGAGGTTATGGCCACACAGGTGAGGTTATGGCCACACAGGTGAGGTTATGGTCACACAGGTGAGGCTATGGCCACACAGGTGAGGTTATGGTCACACAGGTGAGGTTATGGCCACACAGGTGAGGTTATGGCCACACAGGTGAGGTTATGGTCACACAGGTGAGGTTATGGCCACACAGGTGAGGTTATGGCCACACAGGTGAGGTTATGGTCACACAGGTGAGGCTATGGCCACACAGGTGAGGTTGTGGCCACACAGGTGAGGTTATGGCCACACAGGTGAGGTTATGGTCACACAGGTGAGGCTATGGCCACACAGATGAGGTTATGGCCACACAGGTGAGGTTATGGCCACACATGTGAGGTTTATGGCCTCACAGGAGAGATTATGGCCACACAAGTGAGGCTATGGCCACACAGGTGAGGTTATGGCCACACAGGTGAGGTTATGGCCACACATGTAATGTTACAGGCACACAGGTGAGGTTATGGCCACACAGGTAATGTTACAGGCACACAGGTGAGGTTATGAACCGTGTATTGAGAAATATTTCCGAGTATCTTTAAATTTCTCCGAAAATATGCGTAACTGCGTAAACACATCACTTTGTACCGAACTTGACACCTGATGACAGACCATAAGAGAGACGCCCTTACACGAGGAGTGGGGGAGGAGTAGGGGAGGAGAGGGAAGAGGGGGTGGGGGAGGAGGAAGAAGTGGGGGAGGAGAAGGAAGAGGGGGTGGGGGAGGAGGAAGAAGGGGGGGAGGAGGAAGAAGAGGGGGAGGAGGAGAACGAAGAGGGGGGGGGGGGGGAGGAGGAGGGGGGTGGAGGGTGGTGGAGTGAGAAGGAGGGGGGGGTGGGGGAGGAGGAGGGAGGAGGAGGAGGAGGAGGAGGAAGAGGGGGTGGGAGAGGAGGAAGAGGGGGTGGGGGAGGAGAAGGAAGAGGGGGTGGGGGAGGAGGAAGGAGTGGGGGAGGAGGAAGGAGGTGGTGGAGGGTGGTGGAGTGAGAAGGAGGGGGGGGGGTGAGGGAGGAGGAGGGAGGAGGAGGGAGGAGGAGGAGGAAGAGGGGGTGGGAGAGGAGGAAGAAGGAGTGGGGGAGGAGAAGGAAGAGGGGGTGGGGGAGGAGGAAGGAGTGGGGGAGGAGAAGGAAGAGGGGGTGGGGGAGAAGGAAGAGGGGGTGCGGGAGGAGGAAGGAGGTGGTGGAGGGTGGTGGAGTGAGAAGGAGGGGGGGGTGAGGGAGGAGGAGGGAGGAGGAGGAGGAGGAGGAGGAAGAGGGGGTGGGAGAGGAGGAAGGAGTGGGGGAGGAGGAGGAAGAGGGGGGTGGGGGAGGAGGAAGGAGTGGGGGAGGAGAAGGAAGAGGGGGTGGGGGAGGAGGAAGGAGTGGGGGAGGAGAAGGAAGAGGGGGTGGGGGAGGAGGAAGGAGTGGGGGAGGAGAAGGAAGAGGGGGTGGGGGAGGAGGAAGAAGGTGGTGGAGGGTGGTGGAGTGAGAAGGAGGGGGGTGAGGGAGGAGGAGGAAGGAGGAGGAGGAGGAGGAAGAGGGGGTGGGGGAGGAGGAAGGAGTGGGGGAGGAGGAGGAAGAGGGGGTGGAGGAGGAGGAAGGAGTGGGGGAGGAGGAGGAAGAGGGGGTGGAGGAGGAGGAAGGAGTGGGGGAGGAGGAGGAAGAGGGGGTGGAGGAGGAGGAAGGAGTGGGGGAGGAGAGGGAAGAGGGGGTGGGGGAGGAGGAAGAAGGTGGTGGAGGGTGGTGGAGTGAGAAGGAGGGGGGGGTGAGGGAGGAGGAGGAGGGAGGAGGAGGAGGAGGAGGAGGAAGAGGGGGTGGGAGAGGAGGAAGAAGGTGGTGGAGGGTGGTGGAGTGAGAAGGAGGGGGGGGGTGAGGGATGAGGAAGAGGAGGAGGAGGAGGAGGAGGAGGAGGAGGAGGAGGAGGAGGAGGAGGAGGAAGGACTAGGCGTGACCTATCTCTCTGGGGCCCTACTGTCCTCCACTCAAGATCTCCTGAACAACGCTGTCGTCACTGTGGTTGAGTGTGAGTGGGGGGTGTGTGAGTGGGGGTGTGTGAGTGGGGGTGTGTGAGTGGGGGTGTGTGAGAGGGGGTGTGTGAGTGGGGGTGTGTGAGTGGAGGTGTGTGAGTGGAGGTGTGTGAGTGGAGGTGTGTGAGCGTAGGTGTGTGAGTGGGTGTGTGTGAGTGGGGGTGTGTGAGTGGGGTGTGTGTGAGAGGGGGTGTGTGAGTGGGGGGTGTGTGAGAGGGGGTGTGTGAGAGGGGGTGTGTGAGAGGGGGTGTGTGAGTGGGGGTGTGTGAGTGGGGGTGTGTGAGAGGGGGTGTATGAGTGGGGGGGTGTGAGTGGAGGTGTGTGAGAGGGGGTGTGTGAGTGGGGGTGGTGTGAGTGTAGGTGTGTGAGTGGGGGTGTGTGAGTGGGGGTGTGTGAGTGTAGGTGTGTGAGAGGGGGTGTGTGAGTGGGGGTGTGTGATAGGGGGTGTGTGAGTGGGGGTATGTGAGTGGGGGTGTGTGAGAGGGGGTGTGTGAGTGGGGGTGTGTGAGTGGGGGTGTGTGAGAGGGGGTTGTGGAGAGGGGGTGTGTGAGTGGGGGTGTGTGAGTGGGGGGTGTGTGAGAGGGGGTGTGTGAGTGGGGGTGTGTGAGTGGGGGTGTGTGGAGAGGGGTGTGTGAGAGGGGGTGTGTGAGTGGGGGTGTGTGAGGGGGGGTGTGTGATTGGGGTGTGTGTGAGTGGGGTGTGTGTGAGAGGGGGTGTGTGAGAGGGGGTGTGTGAGAGGGGGTGTGTGAGTGGGGGTGTGTGAGTGTAGGTGTGTGAGAGGGGGTGTGTGAGTGGGGGGGTGTGAGAGGGGGTGTGTGAGTGGGGGTGTGTGAGAGGGGGTGTGTGAGTGGGGGTGTGTGAGTGGGGGTGTGTGAGTCGGGGTGTGTGAGTGGGGGTGTGTGAGTGGGGGGTGTGTGAGTGGGGGTGTGTGAGTGGAGGTGTGTGAGTGGGGGTGTGTGAGTGGAGGTGTGTCAGGGGGGTGTGTGAGTGGGGGTGTGTGAGTGGGGGTGTGTGAGTGGGGGTGTGTGAGTGGGGGTGTGTGAGTGGGGGTGTGTGTGAGAGGGGGTGTGTGAGTGGGGGTGTGTGAGTGTAGGTGTGTGAGAGGGGGTGTGTGAGTGGGGATGTGTGAGAGGGGGTGTGTGAGTGGGGGTGTGTGAGTGGGGGTGTGTGAGTGGGGGTGTGTGAGTGGGGGTGTGTGAGTGGGGGTGTGTGAGAGGGGGTGTGTGAGTGGGGGTGTGTGAGTGGGGGTGTGTGAGTGGGGGTGTGTGAGTGGGGGTGTGTGAGAGGGGGTGTGTGAGTGGGGATGTGTGAGAGGGGGTGTGTGAGTGGGGGTGTGTGAGTGGGGGTGTGTGAGTGGGGGTGTGTGAGTGGGGGTGTGTGAGTGTAGGTGTGTGAGTGGGGGTGTGTGAGAGGGGGTGTGTGAGTGGGGGTGTGTGAGTGGGGGTGTGTGAGTGGAGGTGTGTGAGTGGGGGTGTGTGAGTGGAGGTGTGTGAGTGGGGGTGTATGAGTGGGGTGTGTGTGAGAGGGGGTGTGTGAGTGGGGGGGTGTGAGAGGGGGTGTGTGAGAGGGGGTGTGTGAGAGGGGGTGTGTGAGAGGGGGTGTGTGAGTGGAGGTGTGTGAGTGGAGGTGTGTGAGTGGGGGTGTGTGAGTGGAGGTGTGTGAGTGGAGGTGTGTGAGTGGGGGTGTATGAGTGGGGGTGTGTGAGTGGAGGTGTGTGAGTGGGGGTGTGTGAGTGGAGGTGTGTCTGTGGGGGTGTGTCAGTGGGGGTGTGTGAGTGGGGGTGTGTCAGGGGGGTGTGTGAGTGGAGGTGTGTGAGTGGGGGTGTGTGAGTGGAGGTGTGTGAGTGGGGGTGTATGAGTGGGGGTGTGTAAGTGGGGGTGTGTGAGTGGGGGTGTATGAGTGGGGGTGTGTGAGTGGGGGTGTGTGAGTGGGGGTGTGTGAGTGGGGGTGTGTGAGTGGGGGTGTGTGAGTGGGGGTGTGTGAGTGGGGGTGTATGAGTGGGGGTGTGTGAGTGGAGGTGTGTGAGTGGGGGTGTGTGAGTGGGGATGTGTGAGTGGGGGTGTATGAGTGGGGGTGTGTGAGTGGGGGTGTATGAGTGGGGGTGTATGAGTGGGGGTGTGTGAGTGGCTGTGAGAAAATAGAGGACGAAGGTGTTGAGGCGTGACGCAGGTACTTTTTCCGAGTGAAAGTGCGAAAGGTTACAGGTGCGGAAGGGTGAAGGTGTGGAAGTGTACAGTAAAAACTGATTTGAGAGAGAGGTGGGAGAGAGATAGAGAGAGAGAGAGAGAGAGAGAGAGAGAGAGAGAGAGAGAGAGAGAGAGAGAGAGAGAGAGAGTGCTTGAAATATGAAAGCGAGAGAACAGGGGAATGAAAAGAGAATATGAGGAATGGAGGAAGGAAGGGAGGAATGGAGGAAGGAAGGAAGGAATGAGTTTTCAACAGGTGTGAGAGTAGGAATTAAGGTGAAAGAAGAGATAGAATGATAGAGAGACCTGTAACACTGGCGAGGTACAGGGGCGAAGTACAGTGGTGAGGTACAGTCGCGAGGTACAGTGACGAGGTACAGTGGCGAGGTACAGGGGCGAGTTACAGGGACGACGTACAGTGGCGAGGTACAGTGGCGAGGTACAGGGGCGAAGTACAGGGACGAGGTACAGTGGCGAGGTACAGTGGTGAGGTACAGTCGCGAGGTACAGTGGCGAGGTACAGGGGCGAAGTACAGGGACGAGGTATAGGGGCGAGGTACAGTTGTGAGGTACAAGGGCGAGGTACAGTGGCGAGGTACAGGGGCGAGGTACTGGGACGAGGTATAGGGGCGAGGTACAGTTGTGAGGTACAAGGGCGAGGTACAGTGGCGAGGTACAGGGGCGAGGTACAGGGGCGAAGTAAAGGGACGTGGTATAGGGGCGAGGTACAGTTGTGAGGTACAAGGGCGAGGTACAGTGGCGAGGTACAGGGGCGAGGTACAGGGGCGAGGTACAGGGACGAGGTACAGGGGCGAGGTACAGGGGCAAGGTACAGGGGCGAGGTACAGTGGCGAGGTACAGGGGCGAGGTACAGGGGCGAGGTACAGGGGCAAGGTACAGTGGCGAGGTACAGGGGCGAGGTACAGGGGCGAGGTACAGGGGCGAGGTACAGGGGCAAGGTACAGGGGCAAGGTACAGGGGCGAGGTACAGGGGCGAGGTACAGGGGCGAGGTACAGGGGCGAGGTACAGTGACGAGGTACAGGGACGAGGTACAGGGACGAGGTACAGGGGCGAGGTACAGTGGCGAGGTACAGGGGCGAGGTACAGGGGCGAGGTACAGGGGCGAGGTACAGGGGCGAGGTACAGGGGCGAGGTACAGTGGCGAGGTACAGGGGCGAGGTACAGGGGCAAGGCACAGTGGCGAGGCACAGGGGCGAGGTACAGGGGCGAGGTACAGGGGCGAGGTACAGGGGCGAGGTACAGGGGCGAGGTACAGTGGCGAGGTACAGGGGCGAGGTACAGGGGCGAGGTACAGGGGCGAGGTACAGGGGCGAGGTACAGGGACGAGGTACAGGGGCGAGGTACAGGGGCGAGGTACAGTGGCGAGGTACAGGGGCGAGGTACAGGGGCGAGGTACAGGGGCGAGGTACAGGGGCGAGGTACAGGGGCGAGGTACAGTGGCGAGGTACAGGGGCGAGGTACAGGGGCGAGGTACAGGGGCGAGGTACAGGGGCGAGGTACAGTGGCGAGGTACAGGGGCGAGGTACAGGGGCGAGGTACAGTGACGAGGTACAGGGACGAGGTACAGGGACGAGGTACAGGGGCGAGGTACAGGGGCGAGGTACAGGGGCAAGGTACAGTGGCGAGGTACAGGGGCGAGGTACAGGGGCGAGGTACAGGGGCGAGGTACAGGGGCGAGGTACAGGGGCGAGGTACAGGGGCGAGGTACAGGGGCGAGGTACAGGGACGAGGTACAGGGGCGAGGTACAGGGGCGAGGTACAGGGGCGAGGTACAGGGGCGAGGTACAGGGACGAGGTACAGGGGCGAGGTACAGTGGTGAGGAACAGTGGCGAGGTACAGTGACGAGGTACAGGGACGAGGTACAGTGGCGAGGTATAGGGGCGAGGTACAGGGGCGAGGTACAGGGGCAAGGTACAGTGGTGAGGTACAGTGGCGAGGTACAGTGGCGAGGTACAGTGACGAGGTACAGTGACAAAGTACAGGGGCGAGGTACAGTGGTGAGGTATAGGGGCGAGGTACAGGGGCGAGGTACAGGGGCGAGGTACAGGGGCGAGGTACAGGGACGAGGTACAGGGGCGAGGTACAGGGACGAGGTACAGTGGTGAGGTATAGGGGCGAGGTACAGTGGCGAGGTACAGTGGCGAGGTACAGTGGCGAGGTACAGAGGCGAGGTACAGTGGCGAGGTACAGTGGCGAGGTACAGAGGCGAGGTACAGGGGCGAGGTACAGTGGCGAGGTACAGTGACGAGGTACAGTGACGAGGTACAGTGGCGAGGTACAGTGGCGAGGTACAGGGGCGAGGTACAGGGACGAGGTACAGTGACGAGGTACAGTGGCGAGGTACAGTGGCGAGGTACAGGGGCGAGGTACAGTGGCGAGGTACAGGGGCGAGGTACAGGGGCGAGGTACAGGGGCGAGGTACAGGGGCGAGGTACAGGGGCGAGGTACAGTGACGAGGTACAGGGGCGAGGTACAGTGACGAGGTACAGGGACGAGGTACAGGGACGAGGTACAGGGGCGAGTTACAGTGGCGAGGTACAGGGGCGAGGTACAGGGGCGAGGTACAGTGGCGAGGTACAGGGGCGAGGTACAGTGGTGAGGTACAGTGGCGAAGTACAGGGGCGAGGTACAGTGGCGAGGTACAGGGGCGAGGTACAGTGGTGAGGTACAGTGACGAGGTACAGGGGCGAGGTACAGGGGCGAGGTACAGGGGCGAGGTACAGTGGCGAGGTACAGGGGCGAGGTACAGTGGCGAGGTACAGGGACGAGGTACAAGGGCGAGGTACAGTGGCGAGGTACAGTGGTGAGGTACAAGGGCGAGGTACAGTGGCGAGGTACAGTGGTGAGGTACAGTCGCGAGGTACAGGGACGACGTACAGTGGTGAGGTACAGTGGCGAGGTACAGTGGTGAGGTACAAGGGCGAGGTACAGTGGCGAGGTACAGTGGTGAGGTACAGTCGCGAGATACAGGGGCGAGGTACAGGGACGACGTACAGTGGCGAGGTAACGAGACCTTTGGCGAGGAACCTCAAGTGTAATGTTTGTGAAATGTGGGAGAAAACCGATGTAGGAGAGGAAGGAGGAGGAGGAGGAGGAGGAGGAGGAGGAGGAGGAGGAGGAGGAGGGCGGCGTTACGAGAAAGATAGTGAGGAAACATAAGAGAGAGAGAGAGAGAGAGTAAAAGAGGCGATGGCGAAAGATGAATGGAAGGAAGAAGAAGAAGAGGGAGAAGAGTGTGAGGGGAAGATAAAGACACAGTAGTGAGATTAAGGTGAGTTAGCCTGATGGGAAGGAAGGAAGGTTTAGGAGGTGGTGGAAAGGAGATTTACCTGGTGTAATAGACTTATGGGAAAGGAACATGATCGAGTGAGAGGACATTGTGAGGAAGGAAGGAAGGAATTGAGGGACAGAAGGAAGCATAGGAAGTCGAGGGAAGGGATGATGGAGGAGGGAGGGAGGTAGGGGATAGGAAGATGGGAGGGAAAGAAAGTGAAGGGAAGGGAAGGGAAGGGGTTCAGAGGTCATTGAAGATCTCCGGGGTTGGGGTGGCGAATTTTTCAAGAAGGACACTTGGTCATCGATCGCGGAACAAAACAATGCTGGTGAGAGTTTGTGCAAGACTCGTGTCAGGTGAATTGTGGGGGTTAGGTTAGGTTAGGTTAGGTTAGGTTAGGTTAGATTAGGTCAGGTTAGGTTAGGTTAGGTTAGGTTAGGTTAGGTTAGGTTAGGTTAGGTTAGATTAGGTTTCTGGCCGTCAACATCCTAAGTTAATACGGCCAGGTGTGATGGGCAATAGACAACCTGGAGACTCGACTTTATTCCTGTCATTTGTTGAATTCTATTAAAAATAACTTTAATAACATGTGAAAATTTTATTAATGTTGATAAGTCCATTTTATTGAGTTATTAAAATTATCAAATACAGTTTATGAGACAACCCTGTGTGTCTGTCATGTAAGTCTGTCGTCACATAACACACACACGGGTATAGGTAAAACAGGTGTACATCCCTCAGTGTGCGAGTGTGAGAGAGAGAGAGAGAGAGAGTGTGTGTGTGTGTGTGTGTGTGTGTGTGTCATTATAACTTATTCATTAATCCCCTTTGTTATATATGTTAGTTATGTGTTTTCAGTATTGCTTTTTATGAGTAATGCCTCACGCTGCTCTGAACTCTCCTCATTTACCTTCACATTTCAACCTTGTTATTTCACATTTCTTATAAATTTTACCTTGGAAACATTTTACTCACACGGCGGTATAATGAGATCGAGTGTGTAAACTCATATGTGTTGGTGGGTTTTTCTGGCTCCAATGTCTCATAGCCACACGTAATTAGGTCCTTTAACCTAACCTAACCTAACCTAACCTAACCTAACCTCTCATAGCGTTCACCTTAAACATATTTTAATGAGTTGGTCAGAAAGGTTAAGAAAGATTGAGAAAAAGTAAAGAGAGCTTATGAACTTAAAATGGCGAGAGAAGAGAAGACCAACAGGTGAGCTGAAGATTGGACCAACAGGTGAGCTGAAGATTGGACCAACAGGTGAGCTGAAGATTGGACCAACAAGTGAGCTTAAGATTCGACCAACAGGTGAGCTGAAGATTGGACCAACAGGTGAGCTTAAGATTGGACCAACAGGTGAGCTGAAGATTGGACCAACAGGTGAGCTTAAGATTGGACCAACAGGTGAGCTGAAGATTGGACCAACAGGTGAGCTGAAGATTGGACCAACAGGTGAGCTTAAGATTGGACCAACAGGTGAGCTGAAGATTGGACCAACAGGTGAGCTTAAGATTGGACTAACAGGTGAGCAAAAGATTGGACCAACAGGTGAGCTTAAGATTGGACCAACAGGTGAGCTGAAGATTGGACCAACAGGTGAGCTGAAGATTGGACCAACAGGTGAGCTTAAGATTGGACTAACAGGTGAGCTTAAGATTGGACCAAAAGGTGAGCTTAAGATTGGACCAACAGGTGAGCTTAAGATTGGACCAACAGGTGAGCTAAAGATTGGACCAACAGGTGACCTAAAGGTTGGACCAACAGGTGAGCTAAAAGAGCAGCGGAACAACAGAACTCAATAGCAGGTGGTGCTGGTGGTGGTGTGTGATAAGCTCACATCACACGGTGGTGGTGGTGGTGGTGGTGGTGGTGGCGGTGGTGATGGTGTGTGGCAAGCTCACATCACACGGTGGTGGTGTGTGATAAGCTCACATCACACGGTGGTGGTGGTGGTGGTGGTGGTGGTGGTGATGGTGTGTGGCAAGCTCACATCACACGGTGGTGGTGGTGTGTGGTAAGCTCACATCACACGATGGTGGTGGCGTGTGGTAAGCTCACATCACACGGTGGTGGTGGCGTGTGGTTAGCTCACATCACACGGTGGTGGTGGCGTGTGGTTAGCTCACATCACACGGTGGTGGTGGCGTGTGGTTAGCTCACATCACACGGTGGTGGTGGTGTGTGGTTAGCTCACATCACACGGTGGTGGTGGTGTATGGTAAGCTCACATCACACGATGGTGGTGGCGTGTGGTAAGCTCACATCACACGGTGGTGGTGGCGTGTGGTTAGCTCACATCACACGGTGGTGGTGGCGTGTGGTTAGCTCACATCACACGGTGGTGGTGGTGGTGTATGGTAAGCTCACATCACACGGTGGTGGTGGCGTGTGGTTAGCTCACATCACACGGTGGTGGTGGTGGTGTATGGTAAGCTCACATCACACGGTGGTGGTGGCGTGTGGTTAGCTCACATCACACGGTGGTGGTGGCGTGTGGTTAGCTCACATCACACGGTGGTGGTGGCGTGTGGTTAGCTCACATCACACGGTGGTGGTGGTGTGTGGTAAGCTCACACCACACGGTGGTGGTGGTGTATGGTAAGCTCACATCACACGGTGGTGGTGGTGTGTGGTAAGCTCACATCACACGGTGGTGGTGGAGGTGGTGTATGGTAAGCTCACATCACACGGCGGTGGTGGTAGTGGTGTATGGTAAGCTCACATCACACGGTGGTGGTGGTGTGTGGTAAGCTCACAGCACACGGTGGTGGTAATGTGTGGTAAGCTCACATCACGCGGTGGTGGTGGCGTGTGGTAAGCTCACACCACACGGTGGTGGTGGTGGTGTGTGGTTAAGCTCACATCACACTGTGGTGGTGGTGGTGTGTGGTAAGCTCACATCACACGGTGGTGGTGGTGGTGTGTGGTTAAGCTCACATCACACGGTGGTGGTAATGTGTGGTAAGCTCACACCACACGGTGGTGGTGGTAGTGGTGTATGGTAAGCTCACAGCACACGGTGGTGGTAATGTGTGGTAAGCTCACACCACACGGTGGTGGTGGCGTGTGGTAAGCTCACATCACACGGTGGTGGTGGTGTGTGGTAAGCTCACACCACACGGTGGTGGTGGTGGTGTGTGGTAAGCTCACACCACACGGTGGTGGTGGCGTGTGGTAAGCTCACATCACACGGTGGTGGTGGTGCGTGGTAAGCTCACATCACACGATGGTGGTGGTGATGTGTGGTAAGCTCACACCACACGGTGGTGGTGGTGTATGGTAAGCTGACATCACACGGTGGTGGTGGTGTGTGGTAAGCTCACACCACACGGTGGTGGTGGTGGTGCGTGGTAAGCTAACATCACACGATGGTGGTGGTGGTGTGTGGTAAGCTCACACCACACGATGGTGATGGTGTGTGGTAAGCTCACATCACACGGTGGTGGTGGTGGTGTGTGGTAAGCTCACATCACACGATGGTGGTGGTGGTGTGTGGTAAGCTCACACCACACGATGGTGATGGTGTGTGGTAAGCTCACATCACACGGTGGTGGTGGTGGTGTGTGGTAAGCTCACATCACACGCTGGTGGTGGTGGTGTGTGGTAAGCTCACATCACACGATGGTGGTGGTGGTGTGTGGTAAGCTCACATCACACGGTGGTGGTGGTGGTGTGTGGTAAGCTCACATCACACGCTGGTGGTGGTGGTGTGTGGTAAGCTCACATCACACGATGGTGGTGGTGGTGTGTGGTAAGCTCACATCACACGATGGTGATGGTGTGTGGTAAGCTCACACCACACGGTGGTGGTGGTGGTGTGTGGTAAGCTCACACCACACGGTGGTGGTGGTGGTGTGTGGTAAGCTCACACCACGCGGTGGTGGTGGTGGTGTGTGGTAAGCTCACACCACACACCAGGAGAGGCTCGCCGGCAGGTTAGCTGAGGTAAAATATGTTGATTTTGTAATGATGTTTGTGGGTCCACCTTGTCACCTGCCAGACTCATCTACATAATGACTCATAACCAAAAGGTGAGGGAGGGAGGGAGGGAGGAGGGGGGAGAGGGAGGGGGGAAAGGGGGGAGGGTGGTTGGGGAGGGGGGGGAGGGTGGGAGGAGAGGGAGGAGGGAGGGAGGGAGGAGGGAAGGGAGGGAGGGAGGAGGGAGGAGGGGGAGAGGAAGGGAGGGAGGGAGGGAGGTGAAGGGGAGGGAGGGAGGTGAAGGGGAGGGAGGGAGGGAGGAGGGGGGAGAGGTAGGGGGAAGGGGGAGGGAGGTTGGGGGGGAGGGAGGGAGGGGAGGGAGGGAGGGAGGGAGGGAGGTGAAGGGGAGGGAGGGAGGGAGGGAGGGAGGACGGGGGAGAGGGAGGGAGGGAGGGAGGGAGGGAGGGAGGAGAGGTAGGGGGGAGGGGGGGAGGGAGGTTGGGGAGGGGGGAGGGGGGAGGGAGGGAGGAGGGGGGAGAGAGACAGGAGGGGGAGAAATAAGGAGAGAAAGGGAGAGAGAGAGAGGAAGGGGTAGTGAAGGAGTGATGGAGGAAGTGAATTTGCATAAGTAAAGGCGGAGATATTTATAAGATAAAATATTCCTTTACCATACACTGTAATCTAATACATCGTTAAATAACTTCCTCCATACGATAAATAATTTCTTAAAACTGTATGTCATTAATATTACACTCATTTGCCATAGTGACTGTACACGGTAAACAGAGATTAAAGAAAACGATGATATGAGGCAGTCTTCAGCGGTAACTACATTAATTTAAACAACATTACTACTTCTAAATTTACTCCACCATGGTAACTTATCGAGGGTTGAGTTTACATCCGTTTGAATAAAGTTTAATATGATCTTATACCTGATAGAAGCTTCAACTCCTTATATCATTTATCCCAATTCCCTTCCTTGCATTAACACCCTTTTCTCAGACGTGTTTATGTTCAGTAAATAAATAATTATTACTCTCTATACTGTCACAAAAAAGTTCAGCGTGAGCCACTGTTGTAATATTCTTAAATTGATTAGGGCGTGGTTACGGGACAGGAAACAGCGAGTGAGCATAAACGGCACTGAATCGCATTGGAGCAACGTCACTAGTGGAGTTCCCCAAGGCTCAGTACTTGGACCATTATTATTTATTATATACATAAACGACATAGATATCGGCATAGACAGCATCATAAGTAAATTTGCTGATGACACTAAAGTAGGACATGTAATTAAATCTGACGAGGACTCGGCAAAACTACAAGAAGATCTAAAAAAAATTTCGAATGGTCGGAAAAATGGCAGATGAAATTCAATGTGGACAAATGTAAAGTACTCAGTATAGGAGATGTAAACAGGGAAACCAGATACCAGATGAACAACGATGCCATTGTGGAATCCGACTGCGAGAGAGACTTAGGAGTAATGATAAGTAGGAATCTTAAGCCAAGTAAACAATGTGTTTTTGCTAGTAACAAGGCTAATAAAGTACTTGGGTTCATACAAAGGAGTGTTAGTTACAAGACTAGCGAGGTCATCTTAAAATTATATCTAGTGCTTGTGAGACCTCACCTGGATTACGCAGTTCAGTTCTGGTCACCGTGTTACAGAATGGATATGGAATCCTTGGAACGAATCCAGAGGAGAATGACAAGACTAATCCCGGGCATTCGGAACCTTGAATACAGAGACAGGTTAAAGCATCTCAATTTGCACTCCCTCGAGAGACGTAGAGTGAGGGGCGACATGATAGAGGTGTATAAATGGAAGTCAGGGTTAAACAAAGGGGACATTACAAAGGTACTCAAACTATCCAACCAGGAGCGAACTCGTAACAATGGTTTTAAATCCGACAAATTTAGATTTCGGCATGAAATAGGTAAACACTGGTTTGGAAACAGAATAGGGGATGAATGGAACAAGTTACCAAATATCATCATTAACTCGAATACGCTGGATAGCTTCAAACATAGGGTGGATGCTTATATGAGCAATAGGGGTTGGGTATAAACGGGACTGCCCAGTATGGGCCAATAGGCCCGCTGCAGTTTCCTCCATTCTTACATTCTTATGTGAGAAAACGTATGTCGCAGTTACTCCCGACCCACGTGCTTCCACTTGCTCACGGCGGCGCTTAGCCAGACTTTCTGTCGCCACACACGCCACTCTCACTTTGACGTGAATATCTCGTCTCTGTTGAATTGACTTGCTTGTTTCTCTGTGTTTTATGCTTACATTTCTTAGTGCCCTCACCGATTCTCACAGTATTAACGAACCCTGCGGGAACTGTCGTTAGGACCGGCCACAAAGGGGCCCCTTAGAGGGGTGTGAGTTGGGCCGGTGAGTTTAGCTGATAGGGTAGAGTAGGCTCCTCCTTTTTTGGGGGTCCTGTTGCAAAACCAGAGCCACCAACCTACGACCCCCGTTGGGGGGGGGGGGGGGGTGGCTACGGCACTGATCCTAGGGCAACAAGGAACTAGGTAAGTATAGTGAGCCTTCATTGTCAATTTCTTGATTTAAGACGAGCGAGAGAGAGACGTAACCAATGGAAGGAAAATGCCACAAGAGGCCTCGGATGGAAGACAACATCTCCGACATAGACAATATGTCCCCAGAAATCCAGCCCGTGGCAGAACCACCCACCATCGCGATTCCGACTGTGGTGAAGTACAAGACTCCCAAGGAAACCGAGTTCGACCATGCATACGAGGTAGTAGTAGCACTGGAACTGGAATACAAGAACATCAAGTTCAGTGTGAAGACCAATCTAGTTGGAGACTTGATACTTTCCCCACAAGACCACAACACAGCCAAGATCCTCAGCGAGGTCACCAATCTCAACGAGAAGAAGATCAAGATAATACCATAAGACCCCGAGGAGAAAACAACCAGAATGGTCCTACTACGATATCCTCTGGAACTACCTGTAGAAGTCATCATAAAACATCCAAAAGTGACCAAGTTACGAGTCAGGACAAAGCACAGACAAGGCAAGTGCTAGTGGACATCAAGGGGACAGTCCCAGAGGAGGTAGACCTAGGCAACTGGGGAACTTACAAGTTGCGTCCTTTTGTCCCATAACCATTACGATGCTACAAATGTCAAGAATTTGGACATCACCAATCCAGGTGCCACAAAAACGTGAGATGTGGCATCTGCAGCCAAAGCCACAAGACAGAAATGTGTATTCAAAAACACAAGGAAGGAACCACCACGACAGCCAAGTGCCCAAATTGTGGAAAGAAACATCACGCTTGGAGCACATCATGCCCAGAGAGGAGAGAGCGGATGAAAGTTGCAATGGCAAAAATTCAACCACAAAACAGAACAGAAGCACCTCAGAGCACATTCGTGTGGGGTCAACAGCGACAGAATACAGTCAACCCAACACCCACTCCGCCCCAACTGTCAGCGGATTCCTTCCCTGCAATTCCTCCACCAGGCTACAGGATATAATTGAAGACATCGGGACAAAATCAGTCCATGCAGGAAATCATGACAAATCAGTCGACTCCACAACCGCAGCTCCAGAGCTGTGTAGCAGTAAAAGCACAGAACACTCCAGTATTGGAGGAGAACACCATATTGCCTGGGACACTGCGACCCCTTCAGGCGACTACCCAACTGAATACACCCCAGCCTGCCAATCTACACGCGGCATTCACAGAAGAACAAATAAAACAGATGATCACTATTATGATAGTGACTGTCTCTACGATAATGCAAAAACAAGATACCAGCACCGAAAATATAATAAATGCAGTTATGACACAGCTCACAGAAAAGATGCAGGAAGACCAGACCCCCAAAACTCCACAACTACAAGTGGAACAGACGACGCCCTTGAGACAGATATCAGACAAGAGGAAGAACTTGCTATCCAAGAGATTACTCAAAACCGTGAAACCTCAAGCCCCTTGCAACAGATCACGAGGAATAGAACAACAAGCACAGACCGTCAGCAAACACACGATCACAGACAAGAGCGACAGCACCCTGAAGAGAGAAGAAAAAACTCCCGAGATACCTCCCAAAACAAGCGGGAATCCACCTCCTGCTCCTCCCTCAGAGCAGGTGCCCAAGAAACAGCCACCATTCCTAACGGACGAGGAGGAGAGCGACTCAACCATGAACGCCGAGAGCAACTACAGCACCAGCGACGAGGAGATAATGATAGAATAGCCCCACCTCCTTGTAATCTCAAGATAACACCATGGAATGTACAAGGCCTGTCCAACAAACGGCATACTGTACAAGCAGCAGCCATAGCTAAAAATATTGATGTCTGCATTCTGCAAGAAACCCTGATGTCAAAAGATAAATAATTCCGCTTGCCTGGATACCAACAGTACTCTGTACCAAAGGGCCCAACTCCCATGGCAGTATGATTCTCGTCAGGGCGACCATCCCCAGTTCAGAAGTAGAACCAGTTCACTGTGGAGATGGAGTAGAGGCACAAGCTGTTCGGATACACCTGGCAAACGACAGTCTTGTAGTATACAATATCTATAAACCACCACCCAAACGACTAGAAACCGGTGAACTACTGACACAAGCAACAAAGGAACTTGTGCTCATTGCTGGGGACTTCAATGCCCACCATCCAACTGCTGACAGATGTTCCAGAAATAACGCTCATTAATACTGGGGAACAACGCACATACTGGGAGGAATACTAGACCTCACATTCATCTCCACTGAGCTCGTTCCAGTAGCTCAGTGGGAAGTGGATGATGAACTGACCAGTGACCACTTTGCAACGACAACTACTTTGAGAATGGAGCTACTCCCTCCTCCCCCACGTCCGCCACCCAGAGGGAATACCAAGAAAGCAAATTGGAAATTATATCAAGATGAGCTCCAAAAATGGTATTCGAACTATGAACCAGCAGAAGATATTGACCAACTAAACCAGGACCTTACTAGTGCCATACAACACGCAGCAGAGAAAGCAATACCCAAAACAAACCCTACAAATAGACACCACAAAGACTACTGGTTCTACAATGACGAAGTCAGAGAACAGAATCACAGAATCAACACATTCAGAACTCTGGAAAAAACTCAGGATAGCAACAGGAAAACTGCCCAGAGCTCCAGCCCACCCCCAGCCACGACAGGAAGCAAATCGCTTGGCAGAGCACTTTGCAGAACGCTCGTCATCATCTCAACTACCTCCTGAAATAAGACTTCATCTACAGCAACTACAAGCTGACACTACAGACTGTCTGTTTACTATAGAAGAAATCAGAAGGGCCAGGAAAACAAGCAAAGACACCGCTCCTGGCAGTGATGGTATAACCTATTCATTGCTCAGCACTGCAGGACTTGCTGGTGAATTTGCTCTCCTAACAGTTATAAACGCATCATGGTCAGCAGGCAAACTCCCGTCAGCTTGGAAAAGAGCAAACATTGCTCCTATTCCCAAACCCAGTGATCCCCCGAATTTCAGACCAATATCACTAACAGCATGCATCGGCAAAACCGCCGAATGGATGGTCCTCACACGACTCCTCTGGAAAACTGGACCACTTCACCACAATATCTTTGGCTTCACCAAAGGTCTCAGCACTGCACACAGTTTGGCCACTCTCCTGGGATCGATTGGTCCAAATAAGGCAATCGTAGTATTCCTTGATCTAGAGAAACCATTTGAGCTGGCAAATGCACAGGCCATTGTAACAACTCTGGCCCGGAAGGGCGTCAAGGGATACCTACTGGCTTGGATTGCTGACTATCTCCAAAACAGAACAGCAAGAGTTACCTGTTAATAACAAGTCTCAGGTCAACAAAGACTGGAAAATGGCACACCACAAGGAGGAGTTCTTAGTCCAACTCTCTTCAACATCCTCATGGAAAACTTGTGTCGGCTCCCCTTTCAGGAGGGTACCAAACTGTTATGCTATGCTGATGACTTAGCACTGATAGTAAAAGGCAGAAACCAAATCAGCAAAGTCCAAAGAGCACTAGACCTCATCAGTGAAGAATGTATGAGGCTCGGGCTCAAGATATCAATCCCCAAATCGAAAGCCATGAGGTTTGGACACAATGAGCCGGTGACACAACTTCAAATACAAGGTATTGCCCTACAATGGGTCAATGTATACAAATACCTGGGCATCTGGATTGACAAAGGCCTCAAATTTGACACTGAGATAAACTATCTAAGAGACCGAATAGGCAAGAGAGTCAACATGATGAGAGTCATGACAGGACCCAAGGTGGGTGCGGGACATGTAGTCCTAAGAACTCTATATATACATGCCATTCGATCATTAACAGACTATGCCACACCGGCTCTTAACACACTGTCTGAGGGGCAGTGGGCGAAATTAGAGGTTGCCCAGAATAACGCTATGAGAACCATTGTCAAGGCCCCTATGTGGACAAAATTTGAAAACTTACACATGGAGACAGGTCTCACATCTCTCCAAACCAGAGCGGAACGATTAACAGCGTGCTTTGCAACAAAACTGATTATCAATGCTCGGGAAAGTGACATCAAGAATGGACTCTTACGAGCACTGAACCTTAACAGAGATGTCTTTAACAAGAAAACATGGCTACTGTGCTCAGCTGACTCTGTAAATTGACTGAAATTGAAAGACACAATCCTCAGCAAAGGACCTGATACAATGAGTCCAGACTATAGCACCCCAGCACCGTGGGAGTCCCCGCCAGCAGTCTTCAACATTCTACAAACTGGGACAAAAAAGGCTGACTGTAACCCACATGAGCTCCGACAGGTAACAGAGAGAAACATGAAGGCTCTAACACCTCACAATAGTACAGTGTATTGCACAGACGGTTCCGTAGAGACCACCAGTACGAATGCAGGAGCAGCCTTCACTATAGAAGGAGGTAACACGTCCCTTTGGAGAACCTCAGATGGATGCTCTACTTTGCAAGTTGAGCTAGCTGCCATACTTGGAGCCCTAAGACACGCTTCCATAAACAGTCAACAAGGCGTTGTAATACACACAGACTCACGATGTGCTATTGAAGCACTACAATGCAGAGAGCATAGAGACAACATTCATCTCATAACATCCGTTGTTGGACTACTGCAAGGGTTAAAACTACAAGATAGGCAAGTTATCATTTAGATTTAGGCGTGAAATAGATAAACACTGGTTTGGAAACAGAGTAGTGGATGAATGGAACAAGTTACCAAATATGATCATTAACTCGAATACGCTGGATAGCTTCAAACATAGGGTGGATGCTTATATGAGCAATAGGGGTTGGGTGTAAACGGGACTGCCCAGTATGGGTCAATAGGCCCGCTGCAGTTTCCTCCATCCTTATGTTCTTATGAGAGAGAGAGAGAGAGAGAGAGAGAGAGAGAGAGAGAGACTTCTGAATTAAGTCAACACTCCCCGATCATAAACATTCACAGTGCTCTTCAATATGTTACCTTCATGAGAGCTGCGCCAGGACCCACTTAACTGTACCTTTGATATATTCCTAGCTTGTGAGGAGATCAAACCCACTTGTAACATTTTTAGTATATTCCTAACCTAACCATACTGTAACTAAACCCTAACCTAACCTACCCTAACCTAACCTAACTCGCTATATAATTATCTTTATGACTTAGGAGTGAAGTAATATAAGACTATGTAATATTATCTCGTAACTTGTCATTTTAAACTCTATTTTCTAAGACAATAAGACTGATTACACTGGTCAACAAAGTTTTTGTTGCATTGCTATAAACACTTGATTCTACCTAATTTGGGTGTGCTGATCTCATATCTGAAGTTAGTTTCTTTCTGTAAGCTCTAGTTTTTTTGCAATCAAGGTATTTTGAAATTTCAAAATTTCGTCTTCGTCTTATTGACCTCGTCGTCTATCTTGAAAAATATGTCATTAAACTGTCATTAAATTAGCTGGGTAATAAACAATAAAATATTACATATTCTAAATTTATTCAACAACACAATTTGAAACATGTTCCATCTAAAACAAAGGTTGAAATTTGTATAAAACTCATTGTTAGGTAAGAAATTTGTTACTATGAGGAGACAAAGCCCAATCACATTTTAGCCAGGTAGGAATTTGCGCTTGAAGCTCTTGCGTTTGTGAAATGTCTCAGGGCACTCTCGTTTAATGCTCCAGCAGTAGTCTGCCATCATATGTTTGTCCCATCTCCCTTGGTAGCGGTCTTCCATGGTCTTGAGATCCTGATGAAACCGCTCGCCTTGCTCGTCACTTACTGCCCCTAGGTTCTCAGGGAATCTATCAAGATGACTATATAGGAAATGGAGTTTGACACTCATATTGCATCCAAGGTCATGAAAGGCTGACAACATGGTTGCTACAAGGGTTTCATAGTTGTCAGCCTTTTTATTACCAAGAAAGTTTTCCATTACCGCCACAAATGAAAGCCATGCACCCCTTTCCTTGTCGTCCATCTTTCTGACAAAGTCTTGATCACGTACAAGTGCACGAATTTGTGGTCCATCAAACACACCTGCCTTTATCTTCTCAAATGACAAAGCAGGGTGAGCAGAGACTATGTGTTGGAAGCATTCACCATCAGTATTTAATGCTCTGACAAACTGTTTCATCAGGCCCAGCTTGATATGGAGAGGAGGAAATATGATCTTTTCTCGACTGACGATTGGATCATTGACAATGTTTGGCATACCAGCTTCCAGAGTCTCACGTAAGGGCCACTCCTTCAGGTTCCAATGCCTGTCTCTAGCTCGGCTGTCCCACATGCAAAGAAAGCAGGGATACTTTGTAAATCCTCTTTGTTGGCCAAGAAGGAAGTTCACCATTTTGAGGTCAACACAAATTGTCCAGTTGTGCTCATGGTATTTTAGCAGGTGAATCACAGTTTTAATGTCATTATACTCCTCTCGTAAGCACACAGAATGACCCACTGGAACAGCTGCATAGACATTACCATTATGTAGTAGCACACACTGCAGGCTACGCTTACAACTATCTAGAAATAATCGCCAGTCATTTGGACTATACAATGGAATCCCTAATTCCTGGAGAAGACCCGGGATATTATGACAGTAAACAAACTTATTCTCCTCTGTAAAGAATGGCACAAAATCCTGTTCCCGCTTTCTGAAGTCTGAAACTTTTGTGGTCTGGTTCAGTAGAGCCTTTTCTTGCAACCTAGAAGCTAGAACTTCTGCTGCATTTTTGGAGAGACCCAAATCACGCACAAGGTCATTCAGCTCTGGCTGACTAAACTTCTGAGGGGTTGATGACTCTGGTGTACCATCAGAAGAATCGTCGGAATCTGCAAGTATTTCTTGAGTTTCATGTTCACTCTCTTGGTCTTTGTCGCTTCCCTCCTCTTCAGCTGGAGACAACCCATTAAAAACTGGAACTGGTAGCTCATCAGAGTGCAAAGTAGGTCGAATTGCTGAAGGGATACTAGGATACGATATTTTATGTCTGTTTTTCTTGCCAACACCCTTCGTATTGATCAGACAAAAATAGCAGTCAGTTGTGTGGTCCTTCGGTTCTTGCCAGGTCATGGGAATTCCGAACGGTAAGCCCTTACGTTTTCCTTTTGTCCAGTCACGCAGCATTTCTTCGCAGTTATGACACACAGCATGTGGAGCCCATTTTTTGTCTTGGTCGCCAAGAGTAAGTCCGAAGTACGCTTTATAGCCGCGCCTCACAAACGATGTTATATTGCGCCTCTGACGAATAAGCGTGAAGTATCCACAAATATAACAGAAGGCATCAGGTTTGTTCACACATTGATTTCTCTTTGTAGCCATGACCAAAT
>CAUDMG010003885.1:2975000-2977500 GCA_958450375.1 Homarus gammarus | reverse complement strand
GTATTCCAAGACAAACCAACACATCTTCCTTGGTATTAGCTTGTGTTGCGTTTATTTCTCAGAGTATTCCAAGACAAACCAACACATCTTCCTTGGTAGTAGCTTGTGTTGCATATGTTTCTGAGAGTATTCCAAGACAAACCAACACATCTGCCTTGGTAGTAGCTTGTGTTGCGTATGTTTCTCAGAGTATTCCAAGACAAACCAACACATCTTCCTTGGTATTAGCTTGTGTTGCGTTTATTTCTCAGAGTATTCCAAGACAAACCAACACATCTTCCTTGGTAGTAGCTTGTGTTGCATATGTTTCTGAGAGTATTCCAAGACAAACCAACACATCTGCCTTGGTAGTAGCTTGTGTTGCGTTTGTTTCTGAGAGTATTCCAAGACAAACCAACACATCTGCCTTGGTATTAGCTTGTGTTGCGTATGTTTCTCAGAGTATTCCAAGACAAACCAACACATCTTCCTTGGTATTAGCTTGTGTTGCGTTTGTTTCTGAGAGTATTCCAAGACAAACCAACACATCTGCCTTGGTATTAGCTTGTGTTGCATATGTTTCTGAGAGTATTCCAAGACAAACCAACACATCTGCCTTGGTATTAGCTTGTGTTGCGTATGTTTCTCAGAGTATTCCAAGACAAACCAACACATCTGCCTTGGTAGTAGCTTGTGTTGCGTATGTTTCTGAGAGTATTCCAAGACAAACCAACACATCTGCCTTGGTATTAGCTTGTGTTGCGTATGTTTCTCAGAGTATTCCAAGACAAACCAACACATCTGCCTTGGTATTAGCTTGTGTTGCATATGTTTCTGAGAGTATTCCAAGACAAACCAACACATCTGCCTTGGTATTAGCTTGTGTTGCGTATGTTTCTCAGAGTATTCCAAGACAAACCAACACATCTGCCTTGGTAGTAGCTTGTGTTGCGTATGTTTCTGAGAGTATTCCAAGACAAACCAACACATCTGCCTTGGTATTAGCTTGTGTTGCGTATGTTTCTGAGAGTATTCCAAGACAAACCAACACATCTGCCTTGGTAGTAGCTTGTGTTGCGTATGTTTCTGAGAGTATTCCAAGACAAACCAACACATCTGCCTTGGTAGTAGCTTGTGTTGCGTATGTTTCTGAGAGTATTCCAAGACAAACCAACACATCTGCCTTGGTATTAGCTTGTGTTGCGTATGTTTCTCAGAGTATTCCAAGACAAACCAACACATCTTCCTTGGTATTAGCTTGTGTTGCGTTTGTTTCTGAGAGTATTCCAAGACAAACCAACACATCTGCCTTGGTAGTAGCTTGTGTTGCGTATGTTTCTGAGAGTATTCCAAGACAAACCAACACATCTGCCTTGGTATTAGCTTGTGTTGCGTATGTTTCTCAGAGTATTCCAAGACAAACCAACACATCTTCCTTGGTATTAGCTTGTGTTGCGTTTGTTTCTGAGAGTATTCCAAGACAAACCAACACATCTGCCTTGGTATTAGCTTGTGTTGCGTATGTTTCTCAGAGTATTCCAAGACAAACCAACACATCTTCCTTGGTACTAGCTTGTGTTGCGTATGTTTCTGAGAGTATTCCAAGACAAACCAACACATCTTCCTTAGTATTAGCTTGTGTTGCGTATGTTTCTGAGAGTATTCCAAGACAAACCAACACATCTTCCTTGGTATTAGCTTGTGTTGCGTTTGTTTCTCAGAGTATTCCAAGACAAACCAACACATCTTCCTTGGTATTAGCTTGTGTTGCGTTTGTTTCTGAGAGTATTCCAAGACAAACCAACACATATTCCTTGGTATTAGCTTGTGTTGCGTATGTTTCTCAGAGTATTCCAAGACAAACCAACACATCTTCCTTGGTATTAGTTTGTGTTGCATATGTTTCTGAGAGTATTCCAAGACAAACCAACACATCTTCCTTGGTATTAGCTTGTGTTGCATATGTTTCTGAGAGTATTCCAAGACAAACCAACACATCTTCCTTGGTATTAGCTTGTGTTGCATATGTTTCTGAGAGTATTCCAAGACAAACCAACACATCTTCCTTGGTATTAGCTTGTGTTGCATATGTTTCTGAGAGTATTCCAAGACAAACCAACACATCTTCCTTGGTATTAGCTTGTGTTGCATATGTTTCTCAGAGTATTCCAAGACAAACCAACACATCTTCCTTGGTATTAGCTTGTGTTGCATATGTTTCTCAGAGTATTCCAAGACAAACCAACACATCTCCCTTGGTATTAGTTTGTGTTGCATATGTTTCTGAGAGTATTCCAAGACAAACCAACACATCTTCCTTGGTATTAGCTTGTGTTGCGTTTGTTTTGTCTTTGAGGAAATGTAAGTGGATATTGTGAGAGCCTTGATGTCTAGCTAAGACGACAGACGGGTTTTACATAATGATATTTAGTAATAATTTGTTGGCACGAGTCATCCCGTCCTGTGTATGTGAGTTATATTATTATTATTGTTATTATTATTGTTATTATTATGATTGTTT